>WKFP01014335.1:193172-215069 GCA_011057875.1 Pterocles orientalis
TTTTTTTTTTCAATCTCGTGGACGTCTGACTGCTGTTACAATTATACCTCTGTCAGTTATGATTTCCAGAAATAGCAAGCAGTGTACTGGTGCGTTGTGAATCCTACCTGGCTCTAGCTTGTCACTGCAACAATCAGAAGAAACCTACCAAAGGGAAAGGATGGCACATGAATAAATAATTTATAGCTCAACGATTCAGTCCCTATTTTTAGACACTTGCTGTTTTTCTGAGACTTGGAAAAAAGGGCTAAGAATAGTATATACATGAAGTGACACATCCTTTATGCAACACAGGTTTCTTCTGTCTCATTTGATCTGAATCCTATGAAATCTGAGCAGCCAATCCACGGGATTTATATCCTGCAGTACCTGTTGGATTTATTGGGGATCATGGCCGATAAGTACCCAAGAGAAAAATCTATGCTTAATACCAACAAAATGTCTTATTTTGAACATTAGATGAGTAAAAATAACATGGAGAGATATAATAATAATATACCGTGAGAATTGCACAATATCCCAGTGATTAGGACACTCTGAAAGGAAGGAATCCATTGAACTGGGTTCAAGTTCATCTTGAAGTCCAACAGTGGAAGGAGCAGAGTCAAAGTACTCCATGGTGTGAGTAACTTATGGGCTACAATGTTCAGTGCTGGAAAGTTTTTGTTCTGTTTGTTTTGGTTTGGTTCGCTCCTGTGTTCTTTGATTTTTTTTTTTTTTTTTTTCAAAATTTTTCTTTTTGATGGGTAAAACCTGAGTCCAGTTTACCAGAATACTCAAGTGATTCTCATTGCCCCAAAACTGTGTATTTCAAAAATCATTTATTCAGCTCAGATGATGTCATCCATCTTTAAGCCTGGCACTGAGACAAGGCAGGTTTTATACACTGTCTTTTCTGATTTTAGAGGCCAGCATTTCACAGAACCTGTTTCCGTGTTGCATGCCTAAGGAACCATGGTCTGGCTGCTATCCAGCCTGCTTTTCTGTGCCCTGAGACCAGTGTAGGAAGGGATTAGTAAGATGTGCTGCACAGGGCTTATTGCAAGTTGATATTCTAAAATTACAAGGTTGAACTCTTCCTGTGGTAAATCTGCAGGTCTCTTACCCCGAAGAGGAAGGCAAGTTATTCAACTTGGTCGGAGGGCAATCGAGAGGCAAAAAGAGTTTAACAGATGTCTTAAAAAGGAAAGGAGGGAAAAGCTACTTAGGATAGCAGCAAAAAATTTCCCAGGGGAGAGATTTAACAGCTTGTCTGAAATAGTTTTACAAAGTAAATACTATAAACTCTTGAGGCTTATGCTTTTTAATGTGGACTGAGAAAATCCTGTTGGTAGGGAGATGGACAACATGACCCGCTGTGTTCTTTCGGTTGTTTGCTGCAGTTCTCCGAAATTGCCATAGTCACTGCTAACTCCACTCTCCAAAAACCTTGTACTTTCTAGGGCGTTTGTTCAGTGAGGGTTCTGGTTTTCTAGTTGGTAGAGCCTTCATTTCAGCTTGGCTGACAGCTAACATGGGTCAGCAAGCTGTCAACGGAGTCAGATACCCTTAGCTGTGCACAGCTCTGAACTTAACAAACTGTGCTTTATTTGTTTATTCACTGGCCTATTTATTCCCTTCACTCAAGTAGCAACTGAACTTGTGTCATGATTTTGGGGCCACTCTGTATTCCTGGGATCCAGGATGAATAAGTAGTTGTAGAAGGCAGATTTCCGTTTCCAGTCATCTTTAAAATGGAAACCTTGTCAGAAAGTCATCTGCATGAAACACAGCAAGATGACTAAAATCTTTTCCAAAATCATCTTTGTTCCAGTTGTCAATGACAACATCTGTTGCAGTGCTTGCATGCAGTGTCTGGAATTGCCGTTTACTCACTAATGGCCGAAAGGATGTGGTTAACTTCCTCGTGAGAATTACATCCGCTTACCTTTGCCCCAGGTTTCTCATTTGTTTCATGCTTTTAATGGACATTCGCTGACTAAATACAAGCCCACCACGAGACCACTCTATACAGGTTGAGTTATGGCTACCTGAAAGGCTATGTGTTCTTCAACAGTGTCAATTAAAATATAATATATTCATCAAATACTCCTCATATTCCATTCAGAAGTACAATGTCATCCACTGTTAGAAATTAAATTAAGGTCAAAGTTTTACCTCTCAAACTGATATTTTACAGCTGTTCCAGAGCATAATAGTGTCCTGTTTATCACAGAATCCCAAGATGGTTGAGGTTCGAAGGGACTGCTGGAGATCATCTGTTCCAGCCTCCCTGCTGAAGAAGGGCCACCTAGAACCAGTTGCCCAGGACTGCATCCAGATGGCTTTTGAATATCTCCAGAGAGACTTCACAGCCTCCCTGGGCAACTGGTTCCAGTGCTCAGTCACCCTCACAGTAGAAAAGTGTTTCCTGATGTTCAGGTGGAACCTCTCGTGTCCCAGTTTGTGCCCATGGCCTCTGGTCCTGCCACTGGGCACCACTGAAAAGAGCCTGGCTCCATCCTCTTTGCACCCTCCCTTCAGGTATTTATAGACATTGATAAGATCCCCTCTAAGCCTTCTCTTTTCCAGGCTGAACAGTCCCAGCTCTTCAGCCTTTCCTCATATGTGAGGTGCTTCAGTCTCTTAATCATTCTTGTGGCCCTCTGAGCTCTCTTCAGTACATCCATGTCTCCCTTGTACTGGAGAGATCAGAACTGAACCCAATACTCCAGCGGTGGCCCCACCAGTTCTGAGTAGAGGGGAAGGATCATCTCCCTCGACCAGCTGGCCATGTTTTGCCTAATGCAGCCCCAGATACCATTCGCTGCCTTTGCATCAAGGGCACAGTTCTGGCTCATGTTCAACCAGGTGTCCACCAGGACCCCCAGGTCCTTTTCTGCCAAGCTGCTTTCCAGCTGGGTGGCCCCCAGTATATATACTGGTGCATGGGGGTGTTTTTCCACAGGTGCACAACTTTATATTTCCCTTTGTAGAACTTCATGAGATTCCTGTCTGCCCATTTCTCCAGCCTGTCAGGGTCCCTTTTACATCACCGTAGAGCCCATAAGAAATGCAAGCGTTGGTACTTCTGGTGTCTTTGTGTATGTGCATCTACACTGCGTATGGAGCTGTAACGTTGGATGGTGTTTAGAGTCAAGGTCTGGCACTGGGCTGTCACAACAGCAGCCAGCAGTACAGAGCAGGAACAGGGGTGGAAGGTGTTGCAACACACTGTCTGAGGGGCTCTAATTGCTGCTTTTGACTCTGGGAATTCTGCCATTGCTGTCATTGGCTTTATTGATAGAATACGACGATGATCAGCATGATTGAACCAGCCCTTAGACGAAACGTGAAAATGAGTGTGTTCTACTGGGTGGCCTGGAGGAGAAGAAATACATTTTCTGGAAGTTAGCAACCTGAGTGACAGCCTGAGCACTACTGGATATTTCTGTTCATTCAGGGAGTTCCCTTTTGCCTCTTTGCCTGTCCACTGGACTGGTCGTTAAGCAGAAGCAATCGAGTGCCATAAATGTTGCTAATAATCTACAACAAAAGTAAATCAACATTTACAAAGTCAAAGAAGAGGCCATAGACTGCAGCACAGAGATGAATATTGGATGATGTGTCAAAAGCTGCTGTATAGCGGCTGTGTGTTGCCTGTGTCATCGTGAGTCATCTACTGCTCATTATTCGTCTGCATGAAGGTTAAATCTGCTTGTCCGGTTGTGTTATGTGAGTGCAAGTGCACACAGAGCGCAAACAGCCACAAGTTATAACCACCAAAAATCTCTTTGTGTATCTGGTCTTTAGAATAAAGTCAGTAAGGAAGGAGAAATTATAAAATAAAGTATACTGAGTTCTTCAGTATGCCATTTGTCTAAGGAAATTAAAATTGGCACAATTTTTATTTTTTAACTAGGAAAAGAAGAAATAGTGCTAATAGCTCTCATTAGCTATTGTGGCCCTAGAAAGATCGCGTAACTGTTCTTTTCTTCCTGCGTGTTCATTGTTTGTTCCTACAATGGAGATCTCCGTCATGACTTATCCATTTTCTCCTTATTTTTCATTACAATAATTAAGATAAAGTGAACTTAATCCAGTCTCTTACTGCACACAGTGCCGTAAAGCAAAGGACAAGGATGCTATCAGCACAAAGCACCTTAATCCCAGTTCTCATGGAAAAAACAGGTGAGAGAATATTCTTCAGCATCTTCAATCACCAAAGAGATCTTAAAAGTCTCTTGGTAAGATCAGCGGCTGTTGGTTTCCCTCTTCTCTTCCTTTACGTACCCTGAAGCTGGGGGACACACATGTTCCATTGCTGTCTTTCATGGAAACAATCCGTCTGTCATCTTTTTGGCATCTCATTGCTGCTTTCATCACTGCTACAACTCTGCATGTCCCAGTGACTCAGCCTGTCACTGAGTCCAGGGTCTGCTTTTTTATCTTGATCTTCTCTGCGCCGTTTTTGACAGTAAGTAAGGATGCTACGAGACAGCTGTTCCCTGCTGTGAAAAAGACTAAGATGGTTATTTGAAGTTGCCATTATTCTATCCCTAGTTTTCCGTGCAGAGATATACAAGCACACAAAGGAAGTTCAGCACGTGCCAGAGGTGACTGTGAACGCAGTGAGCCTCTCTCCAGTGCATGTGCAATTGGCCCAATGTCCCAAGAAATGCTAGAGTCACTTACTGCATGCATGGGATTCATCTGTGCATGGACAAGAGCTGCTTTTTCCAGATGCCTGCAGAAAGACTTCTGCTCTCTAATATTACCTCGTTCACTAAATCAGGTATTTCTCCTTTAAAGCACTGGGTAAAAGTTCTGCATTATGTAATTAAAATAGATATATGAAAATACGTTTATGATTGGAAACTTGTTTCCATGTGGCTATTACCACTAATGCTGTGAGGAATTTGGAAGAAAGACGACCTTTGCTTTGGGGTGTTAATTACTTATGACTACTAGACTTTGGAATGAGACATTCCAAGAAGTCAGGTCTACTTGCTGCTTTTGTTTCCTAGAAGTGGCTGATACTGGAGGAGATTCTGGACTAGAGAACTTCAGAGTCTGGTTTTATCCTCCTTATGTTCAGATACTCACCACTTAAGAGTCTGTCGTGACAGCTCATAAACCCAGCTCAGTGTTTCTCAGAGAACTGCTTTGATGTGGGTGTTGTACAGGATTCCTGCATTGGCACTGCAAGAGAGCTCAGAGGCACATTTTGTGCCTCCTAATATTTTGAAAGTGGAGGGGTTACACATCAGAATGGAGGTGGAAAAGGACGGCATTTGTTACACTCAATCTTGCTTTGTTGATCATGATCTGTTCTCTAGTAATTCTTTTGGACAAGAAACATGAGACAAACATTTTCCTTCTGAAAAGAAGGTTTTAATGAGCAGGGAAGATGGAGGTGGTGTGGCCTGAGAAGGTAGAATGCATGAGGTTCACTGCTCTGCTGTGGTCCTGCCAGGTCATTTTCGTGTACACACGTTTTGCTTCTGTTTCTGAACCTGTCAAATGGAAATAACAATGGGAAGAGCAGAGGAGGAAGTTAGTGTGGATGGGGGGAGCGCACCTAATGTTTGCCCTTCTTCAACTAGAGAAATCTTTGAAGGGAGCCCTGTGGTCAAAGGGATTGTCTTTTCCTAGTTCTGACACTCCCTCCTCACTTTTCACCCAGCTTTGAGCTGGTTTTGTTTTCTGCCAGTTTCTCAGCTAGAGGGAAGTCAGACAAAGAAGAGTGATTTTCTTTTTGCGTTAATAAAGAACTTCTTTATTCAAATTCAGTTTTCAGGTACTTAACGTAGACCCAGTGGGATGTTCTCAGGTACTTATAGAGACTCATTTAGATGTTCTAAGTGTCTCATAGTCTTGATTGTGTTGGTGGTTTCCAAGCTGGAAAAATATGGTGAGGGAAAGGAGGAGTTAAAATGAATTAAAAAGGATTTCTTATGAGGACTGTCATGGAAGTGGGATTCAATATCCAGCCAAGCACCAGAGCTTCCTACTAAGTGTCTGGAGAGTCTGATGTTTGCTACAGAGACAGATCAGCAACCGTTCTGCACAGAGAGCTTCAGCACTGGCCAAAAGGAGGGACCAAATACAAGGGCTTTTAGAGATGTAGCTTGGATCCAACCATCTGAATCCCACTCAGACCTGCTCTGAGGCAGGAAAAAATGCCCCGAGACATATTTAGTTTGGCATGTTGAGTAATAATAAATAGAGCAGTGAGGAAAGAAGTCTAATCTCATGTTTTGCATTCAGGAGAAAATTGTACAAGAAATCTTGCACAGAAATTGGCAGTCTCTACCTGATTCTCCGGTAGGAAAGAGAGGGAAGTATGTGAATTTTTCTGTAAACTTGTGACAGGAGTGGAAACTGAGGTCCTTAACCTTGAGCACAAGCTTCTGTAGTTCACCCAGATGTTACCAGTCATTTGATTTGATTTGTTCTCACTCCAAAAAGAAACAGTGAATAAGTGCAAATAGACAGTAACAGTATGAAATTCAGTGACCTGTGTGGATGTGGTGTAATCTGGAGTGTCTAGGTGAACGGTTATTTGTTGCTTTCCATGTGGATTTCCTTTCTATATAGGAAAAAGAGAGACTTCTGAAGAGCTGCTACCTTTTTCAATGCCTGTTGTCAACAGCACTTTTAGAAACATTCAATTTGCTTTTATTTGTCATCTTATTTTCCTGATGGCTGGGTGCTGAATTAGCACGGAATGACCGTGGCAAAGGCCCAAGAAGAAATGGGGTAAAGGGCAGCAAGAACATCATGAAAAGTTCATTAGGAAGTTGTCTGTATGTGTCCTTTGGGGATCTTTCTGAATTTCCTGTTTTGTTTTAATTCTCATGTTCCTAAGACATGAGCAAAATAAGCACACACAAAAAAAAAACCCCTATTGCTTGGGATTGGATGTGCTTTTGATGGGTGGAGGAAGGTAGTTTGTACAGCAAAACTGCACTGTTTCCTCTCTGAGTTCCTTGTGCTTGCCAGAAATTGAACTCCCCTCCTCGCCCCCAGTGTTATTACATGCAGTTCCCAGAGTTTCTCGCAGTGACACTGCAATTGGACATGAAATCTCTCTGTCTCAGTAAAGCCATTCATGATTTTCACTTGCATTGTAGGAGATCTAGCACCCTGGAAAAATATCTAAAGTTGTTTCATTTACCCAGAGGATGGGTGAACACATCCTAACCTAGGTGCACACATTTCTGAAATCTGTCCAGAGATGTTCTTGTGTGGCCATCCCAGCCTGCCTGCCCCAGGGTTGGGAGGTGTGGTTGTCTCACTCCGTTTTCAGGTTCTTTACAGAAGTTTTACCAATAAATAATGTTGCATAGGAAGATCTAGAAAACCAGTGTCTCTAGGAATGTTTCTTATAGTTTACAGTGGGATAAATGGGAAGGGAAGTAGAGCAATAAGTTTACTATACACATACTGTTCTCCTAGATGGGGCACTAAAGACCTAAACCCTTCTGCCTATTTTTCAGTACATCATTAGAGTACTTTTTAAAAGACTATACTAACATTAAACTTTCTCTTGCAACAGTCTTCTCGTACCTTTTCTGTCTTCTGAATCCATCTGTTGTAAGAAAACGTTATCAAAAAGTACCTTTAAATACTTGTTGTCTCTAGATGTGTTTCTTTTATTTCTCCTCTTCCCTCCTCAGCAGGCTGCTCTAGTCCCACAGAGGTGGGATAAGTTGATTTGCCTTGTGAATAATCTGTTAACCTTTACTTAAATCTTTGAAATTGCTAGGCTGTTCAGAATCCAGCACAGAGTGTTCATCTCGCTTTTTATTTTGGTCCATACCAGGAAATGCCTACAGAGAATGCCTGGGCAACGGGACATGGGCTTCCAAGATAAACTACTCTCAGTGTGAGCCTATTCTGGATGACAAGGTCTGTATTTTTCCCTTCATTCTTCTCAATTACATTTCTCAGCATACATGAATGCAAAGCTAAGCTTAAGCTTGATATATTAATTTGGGACTTCTGAGACAGATTCCATTTCTGCTTCTACAATAAATCCTCCCTGTGAATTCAGGCAAATCACTTATCCTCTCTCCATATCCCTGACTCGCATGTTTTTTTTTAAAAAGCATACTTTATTGTACTCTGTCCCTGATGATGTAAGTTTATGCAGATCCTTCCTAGCTTTGTTCAGAGCCTACAGCTGCTGCAGTAAATGTTAGAAATAATAATGATAAGACCCAAAGCTTCTTTGGCACTGAAAAATCAGCTTTTACCAGCTGATTCCTCCCTGTACCTATCACTTCTGAGGTCTCATCAACAACTGGCCTTTCCAGATCTCAGAGTAATTTTTCCTTCAGCAAATACACAAAGAAGCAGCAACAGAAAAATACATAAAAAGCACACTTAGGTCCCAGCTGTCTTTAAAAGGTTGAGCCAGTCCTGCATTACATAGGAATTTACAGAATGAAGTGAGCCATTCTTGTCAAATGTCTCAGCTTTTCTTGAAGGCATCGTAGGTGTTCACCCTCACCCAGTTTAAACCTTCAAGCCTTTTGTCCCATGTTCTCTTTCTCTTCCTCCTGTTTAGAGTGCTATGGTGGGACCCATAAGCACATGTAGGCTTTGTGCTGCCTTTCTGCCAGGATGACTTTCACCTGAAGAACCAGGGTGGAGCCCAGCAGCTCAGGCCTGCTTATGTTTTGGGGTTCATTCCACCTGTTCTGTCACTGGGGTTGTACCATGATGGTTACAAACAGAGGAGGGAAGAGAAGGTCTCACCTGCTGAGGGCTGCTTGCAGAGCTCATCTGGATTTAGTGCTCGGGAACTATCTCAAACTAGTGCTGCACCCAGAGCAGTCGTGATGTGCTTTGGCTGTGGCCCAGCACCCATCCTGTAAGATCCATGTTGGTGCTGAATGTGGGCTTTGACCAGTGAGTCAGAAACCAGGTAACGACACACCAGCTGCTGAGAGGTGCCCACTCTTACCCACTGGCGAGGCAGTTTGGTGGTAGCCCACCCACACACACCTCTGTGTGCTACAGGCTTCTAGAAGGTAAGAAAAAAATGTATCAGGACATGATGGGTAGTAAAACACTGGAACAGGTTACCTGGGGAGGTGGTAGATGCCCCATCCCTGGAAACATTCAAGGTCAGGTTGGATGGGGCTCTGGGCAACCTGATCTAGTGGAAGATGTCCCTGCTTACTGCAGGGGGGTTGGACTAGATGACCTCCATGGTCCCTTCCAACTCAAACTATTCTATGAGTGCCATCCAGGGGGTCTGATACACACACAGGTGGTCTATGAATCAGTTCCCTAAACCATCTTACAGCATTATTGAAGGACCAGCACAAGCAAGGGGAGTAACAGTGTGGCTGGAGTGAAGGGGGGCAGCAAACCGTGGCTGCAGACCATCTCTGCCCGAGATGGATTTGCACTTTTGTGAAACCACCCGTCTTTAAAAATGAGCAAGAGGGTGTGCATGTAGCTGCCAGTGGTGAGTTAGAGAATGGGGAACAGAGCTGGGTAAAGACTCGAAATCTTTGTGGTTTAGCTGGTATGGGAAACCTGAGCTGACAGTAGCAGCCTGCTGTACCAGCTCAGGGAAATGCTGCGGTATTTTAATGACACTCTTTATGCATTTGTCTGCATGGATTGTTTCCTTTACTCTGTTTTTGCTTTTAAAACTCAGCAGCTATGGTGATAGCTTGAAACTTCTTAAATAGCATGTTCCTTAAGCAGATGAAAGTGCAGATGTTCCCCCCCCACCCTTGTTTGCAAAAGCTTAAAATCTCATTTACTAGATCTTGAAAGATTTGTGACAAGCTTTGCAAATATTAATATTTTTGAATATTTTTGAAATCTCTACATAATGCTCAGTGTTACAGATGAATACTTGGGCTGTTTTGTGATCTCAAAATAAAAAAATAAAAAGAAAAATCCCCACAGTTTTCTGTAATCCTCCATTTTGATTAAAGGTGAGATGCAAGCACACATGTGGGTTTGTTGTTATTTATTGAGTGATCCTAGCAGATGCTATGCATCAGCCAGGAGTCACCCCTTGTACTTTGTTTATTTTTAGTGCAGAATAAACCAAGCTTGGCCACTCCCAGACAGAGTGCTAAAGAATTACGTGGTTTGATTTCAAATGCAGTGATTGATGTATGGGACAGGAGCAGGAGTTTTCAAGATCAGCCCCAAGTCCAGTGCTTCGTGCTTTACGACAGAATGTTGGAAATTTTAGGTTTTTTCAGCTGTGGATCAGTCTTGGGGAGCATAAGGTCCCGAAACAAACATTCGTTAGTGGGTTACATTAATAGGTCGTTGCTCTACTTGTGGTCAAGACCTGTGGCAGTCACTGGTAAAAAACTCTTCTCTGGGACCGCTTTGCTCGTGGATTCCCACTTTGGCTAGGATCTAGCTGCCCACATGTAGTTATGTGTAGGTTAAAATGCCCTGGCAGGTGTGACACAGGCTTTCTGGAATACCTGTGTCCTGCAGCAGCAACTGCAGGTTCTGTCACCAGGACCGACTGGGAGGCACAGAGTCTCCTGAGGGCACCTCAAGGCCCACTAGGCACCTGTGTGTGTGTAACTGTTTCGAGCCCTTGCTTCAGAGGTTGGTTCAGATGTTAGCTAGATACCCAAAGGTAGGTGTCCGAACATCAGATTTAATCCCATCTTCTGAACTATCAGTTAACTCCTTCTCCAGGCACAAGAGTCAGGCACAGAAATAGTTTTCATCCAGCTGGCTGTTTGATGGCATAACGAGTTACCAATGGAAAGTTCCTACTCGACCTACAGTCTCCTGTGTCAAAGGAGCATCTGGCACAAATCCGTGCTCTTGTTAGAAAACAAATGAGAGTCTCGGGCAGCAAAAAATACATCTTAGCCTCCAAAGAGAGCTATAAATTAGGAACTTTGGTCTTGCCTATGTGGTGTTTGGATATGAATTTGGCTCTGCTAAAGTTTTGAGGTGGCATGAAGCTGCGTGGCTGAGTTAGCACCATGCTGGGTTTAAGTTGGTGTGTCCTGCTTAGGAGCGCAGTCACATTAGCCACAGCTACCCAGCTTCCAGCTGGCTCAGGACAGGAAAGCTGTGAACTGAGGGGCATCTTGGATGACAAAGATACTTCCCATTTGCTTCTGAAAGTCTTTGGAGAGGAGATATGGTGTCTTTAAGCTGGACTGCTGATGGGATCATCCTGGCAAGAGGAAGAAATCTGAAGTGACTGGATGGGGTATGGAGTACTGAGCCTTGCAGAAAGAGGTGTGCTGGGAACACTGGCAGGATCTGTTGGGAAGTTCTGTTGGAGGGAGAAAGATCCCTCTTACCTGGAGAGCTAGGAGTGCTGTTGTTAGGTGGTTGTTAGTTTAAGTCACAGCTGATTTGGTTCAGCAGGTTAGCAGTCACATCCTAGCTAAAGCAAAGGAAGTTCTCCAGACAGGATGACTCCTTCATTAGCCTGAAGTCTGGCTGTAAGGAGCCCAGTGTGCCTTAGATTTGCAGAGCTGGTGCAGGTAAAGACATAAGGCTGTGCTGCCTCAGTTTACCTGGTAGAAGCTGGCTGGGAGATAACTCTGCACTGTTGGATGTAACTCCTGCAAAAGGAGTGGCAGGGAAGAGGACTCCAGTGATGTGACCTACTGTGATCTGGAGACCAAGTTGAACAGAGTGTCCAGACCAGAATCACAGAATGGTTTGGGTTGGAAGGGATCTTAAAGACCATCGAGTTCCAACCCCCCTGCCATGGGCAGGGACACCTCCCACTAGCCCAGGTTGCTCAAAGCCTCATCCAGCCTGGCCTTGAACCCCTCCAGGGATGGGGCATCCACAGCTTCTCTGGGCAACCTGGGCCAGTGCCTCACCACAATAAAGAATTTCTTTCCAATATCTAGTCTAAATCTGCCCTCTTTCAGTTTAAATCCATTACCCCTCATCCTGTCGCTACATGCCCTTGTAAAAAGTCCCTCCCCAGCTTTCCTGTAGACCCCCTTCAGGTACTGGAAGGAACCTTTTCTGTCTCCTTTCCAATGTAACAACCTTCCTCCTAAACCTGGATTAAGATTTAAATCTGCATTTTAGTGGGTTGAAACATCTTCCTGGAAGCAGAGGAATACTGGGTAACTGTAGGTTATTACTGTTTTAAATGTATCAGTCATCAAGAGGGTGAGACAGAAAGAAGTTATACAAGTATTTTGCATGAACTGAGCTTTGGCCAACACATGACTGATTCTGGGCACGTGTTTTTCAGCCCTGAAGGTGTTGTCTCTAATTCTACCAGAGACGCAGATTGCATGTAGGCTGGTGGAAAGTGATCTTGCCACCTTGTCAGCTTAGTTTTTCATAGGCACCGAGGCAGTTCTTGTTTCTATGATATTTGAGTTTGCCTTCAGGAAAGCTTGTTCAACAGGAGGGGAAAAAAAAAAAAAAGTTGAGCCTGTTTTTCCTTCAGCATCAGTGTGTCAAAGAGGAGCTTAATTATATGTTTTCCAATTAATTTGCTAATTTCAAACCACACCTTCTTAAAAGTTGAATGAAATTGAAATAGTGGTTAGGAGCCAAAGGAGGAAGCTGAAGGGTCAGATTCAAAGATCCTTGGCCTGGGGGAAACATTGACATCTTCCAGAAGATTTCTACCCCTACATGAGCAATTCTGGATGATGCTCTTAGTCATATGGTTTAGGTTTAGTCCTGCAAGAAGCAGGGAGTTGGACTCAATGATCCTTATGGGTCCCTTCCAACTTGAAATATTCTATGATTCTGTAAATTAATGGGAAAGTCAATAAGCAAAGCAGTTTGTCGGGGCACTGGCTGAACAGTACAACATTGAATTTCAGGTAGGCACAGCAGTACAAATGTGTTTTCCTCCCCTTGTGACTTAAGGATAAATAAAACCCAGCGTGGAATTCGGATCCTGTGGGTTTTTTTGTTTCTCCTCAAGACTGTTCAGAAAATGAGCCTGTATATTGGGAAGTTTATTTTAGGGGATTTTATAACAGACTTTAAAATACCTAACGTGGTTGAGTTCTGTCCAGAAACAGCACATTACTCCATGTGCTGAAGATACAGGCACATTTCATCAGGAAAATGATTCCAAGAGGGCATGCTTGCTCCCTGGCAAAGTGCTGGAAGATGCTGTCTTCACAGAACAATGCAACAGATTAACTACAGCTGCTGGTTGTAGTTTCATCCAAATATTCATTCACCAACAAATTCCTTTGACTGGAATAAAATGTTAAGGGAAATAGTTAGAAAAAAAAAATGGAACAAAGGAAGTTCAACCAAAATTAGAAAACTGGTGCCATTTGTAGGATTGTACTTTTGTATTTTTATCACAAGGGAGGAAATTTAGGTGGTTAGTTTTGAAAGGTCTCATTCTTCTGAACGAGGACAACATCCTGAAGTGGAGAGAGATCTGCTTAGCCTGAAAAGAAGTGCCAGAACTAATAAACAAATATCTTTTTTTTTTTCAGAGGGATTTATTCTTTAGAGTAGCAAACCTCTGTCATTTTTTTTAAGCAGCTTCAGTATTTATCTAAATAGTGTTTTTCTACTTCTTCCTATCCATCAGGCAAAGAGAGGAGGTGCTTCTCTTTTCTCTGAAGCCAGCAGCAACCCACCAATAAAGAATGTTCCAGTTACTTCAAGGTCAAATTTGGGTCACATCACTAAATTCACTGATTTAGGTGGGAGCACTTTTGTACTTAATTTTTTTGTTTACAAGGTCAAGAACCTACCAATAATCTCCTCAGCATCCAAGGAAATAGAGACTAATACTTGGGTCTATGCTAAAAACAACAGGATCTCTGGTTTGTCAGGTTCTCTCAAAACTGAAAGGACCCCACCAGGTTCCAGTTCTTTCAGTCTGCGGTGGTTCTGCCCTCAATTTGAAAGATAAGGATCGTAGCTTGCAAGGAGCATACCTCCAGAGAAAAACCTGCCTGTATGGAAAGGGCTTATTGTTTCTTCTTACAACTGAGTCATTTTTTTATGACAACCAAACTGTTTGAGTAGAAAAGCGGCATAACCTGGCTTATTACAACTATAAAGTTTCCTAAAAAAAAGTCTTTTATAACTTTTGAAAATGTGAGAAGGTTTGTCTTTGGTGGCTTTGTCACCCAGAAACAAGAAAGTTTTAAAATAGCATAATATTGAAAATAAGAAAGCCCAAGGAAATTGCAGGAAAAAAAAAAAAGGGATGGAAGAAACCCAACTTTTTGCTGAGACTTGTAAGAAACTGTGGACAAATCCCAAACTGAAATGAAACCAAGCATTTATGTCTGTGCCTGGGCAGCGTGTGTGGCTTATACATAGGCATCAGCCCTGTATCATTTTAAAGAGGAGAAAAGTAATTACTGTTTCCTAAACTGATTAACTGTTCCTTAATGTCAGTGCTTAGAGAGTCATGCTGATTTAATCGTGTTATCTCTTTACCTCCAGAGGAAGTATGCGCTCCATTACAAGATTGCTCTCATCATAAACTACCTGGGGCACTGTATATCAGTAGGGGCCCTTATAGTTGCCTTTATGCTTTTCTTGTGCTTGAGGTGAGTAATCTGTTTGCATGCTTCTAACTTGGTTGTGTGTGTGACACTTACTGGGTTACTCAAGCCCTCTAATAACACTGTCCGGGTTGTGTATGGTCTTAAAAAATGGCCACAGCTTTTAGACTCCCAAGCATATAATGTGGTTTTATTGACTGAGTCATTGGATGAGCTGTAATGGTAGCTTCCATGCACAGGACCTAAAGCTTATTTGTATTCAGGAAGAGAACTGTAAATGATTTATTGATGCAGCAAAAAATTCACTGGGCGCAGAGTGCTTCATTAAGGGAAGCTGGGATTTGAGTGAGTGTGTTGAGCTGCAAGTTTTGGGGGAAAGTTTTCTATTTTAGAAGACAGTGCGTGATATCATAATGCATTTTGCATTCCCTGACAGATAATGCCCAGATCTAGACTAAAGGGGATAGAAGGAAATCTTAACATTTTGCTTTGGATTAATTTCAGTTTTTCTTCCATTAAAGAGCTTAGAAGTTTTCTTAAATAACAAGAGAAACATCTGTAGAGGAGCTGTATTCCCAGCAGTCCTCGTGTAATGATGAATGCAAATCGATGAAAATGCATAGAAACACTGCCTTTCCCTGGTTCACTGGTACAGAAGGGAGTTTTCCAGGTCAAATGGACGTATCAGTGAAAGAAAGTCTATGAAGAAGAATTAGGGCTCCAGGGAAAAGGGAAGGGGTTGGAGGGAAGGAAACTTAGTGGAAAGCAATACGTTGACGTGCATCAGCCATCATATGTATTGTATGCTCACAGCCTGAGTCACAGGAATGTGTTTCGATAGGAATGGGCTGGTTGGATATTTCTGTATTATTTGTTGGATTACCTGACTGGTATTTCTATACTATTTGTGCTGTGTAGGAGCGTTCAACCTGAACTTAGAACCAACTGCACTAAGTGCTATGCAGTGATAATCCTTGAGAAAAATCTTATGCTAATAGCAGAGGAGAAAGAGGTGGAGGATCACCCCCCACAGGATTTCAATCTGGTGATAGACAGTGACCTAAGTGAAAGAATTACTGCTTACCTGGAGTGGAGTAACCATATGAAGTCTTACGCTAAATCTTTCTCTTTAGCATTCCTAACAACAGAGTGTTTCATATTAACAACAGGAACCTTCTTTCATCCCAGCATCTATAAACAGAATAATCTATGCTAATGGGAGGGAGAAAAATCTTGTAACATTCAATGGGAATATTTATGGTGCCTCAGTTGAAACTTCCATTTCAGCCCTTTCACCGTGCATGTAATGCTAATTCCTATAGTGCGTCGAGACCTGAATTAATTTACACTGAATAAAGAATGTAGATTATTCATTGTAACTATATTCCCCGATTTGATGCTGAATCTTTTATAAAAGATTGAATAAGTAATGCAAAAACAATTAGCTCAGATGGTATAAATGTGTCCAGCTTCTAACCCAGAACTGGCCTAGCTGGTCTCTTTTAAATTGTTCTTCTGGTATTTAAACTTTGACTTTAAGATCTAAATTTTGCAGTCAGCTTCAGCATTAAAAATTACTGCAGCAAATAAGTACTTCCCTGTACATGCTGTGAATTAAGATGGTCCGTCTTTTCAAATTCCCGCTGTATCATGCAAAAAACCTCTCATGTCCAGCCAGTGTTAACCATCATGAGCTACCTCAGTGTCTGTAGAGTTACATCATCTGTTTTCAAGATTTCCGAAGATGCTCCAGTGAAGGCAGTCTAGCTTCACGTTGCATTACAGATTTCCCCTACATGAATACTAGGTTATTCACATCTTCATCACACTTATTATTTGGGGCTTTTTTTTCCTCTTTCCATTTGGATGGAAGAAGGCATCTGCTAATTGGGTGAGATGAGAGAATTTAGACAATTCATGGATTTAAAAAAATGAAAATAGAAGATCCTAAAGGCTACATCTGATGGTCCTACATCTTGTCCCAAAGTAGAAATCTATCAGTTCCTTATTCTTGCCCCCCTCCACCCATCTACCGCACTTTTGAGTGCCTGCTGAGGGTGAAGATAAAAGAGACCTCCAGGAAGGCTCAAGTTCTACAGTACTCCTTGTTTTTATGTTTCTCACCCATCACCTGCTTGATTTTCCTTTACTCTGTCAGTGTAGATGGAGTCCCAAAGGCAGTCATGTCTGAAGAAAGAGGCTGGAGCACACCTGTACTGGAACATAACTGCTAGGAAGGTTGTGAGATATCTCATGCTGGAGGTTCTAAGAGCAGGTTAAATATCTAGTTGGCATGGCAAGGGATATTGCTTTGGTGATCTGCTTTTGGAGATGAGCTTCCACCATTACTGGTGCTGCCCCAGCCCAGCTACCTGCTGCATTGATGGGAAGCTTAGTCTTCAGTTGTGCTGAAGTGGGAAGGGGAAAGAACTGGATCTAGTCCCTATTATTCCAAATCTATCCTAGATCATCTTGTCCCCAGTTCCTGTTTTCCTTAGTTCCTTATGCAGCCCTCTGTTCTCCATTCACAACCCACCATCCCGTAGAAATGTCCTAAACTCTAAGGAACGATACACCAAAAGATACTTTGAGGGTCAGAAAGCTCAGATGTAGCAGCAAGTAGTGAAATAATCTGTGTTTGTGTTACCACGAGACCCCAACACAACTGGGAAGGGAGGAGAACTCAGCCAGGGACTCCCCTTACTGCAAAGACCTGTTTCAGCCTTGTTTTCTCCAGTTCTGTCACATATAAACCAATCCTGCTTTCTCGGCTGTGCAATGAAAAATAAGCCAGTAAATATTTCATTTAGCACCTAATTAATAAAAAGGGAAGCCGAACTTATGGGAGAGGACTTGATTTTTGTTGGCATGCTGACCAAATGGCAATGAGTCATTGAGATAGCTCCTGGAGATCTAAGTCAAGGATGGTTCCTCAAGGTCTAAATGTAGGTGGTCTTAAAAGTGTGAGAGCCATGCTGTCTTCACAATGCAAAAAAAAAGTAAGCCCACAAACAAAAAAAAATATATGCTGAAAAGGAAAAATGAGGAATTTGTGCTTAAACCAAATGTGCCATAGAGCTGCATTGACCTTGACCTCCAATGCAGGATCTGGAGAGATTTGCTCAGGGCACTTCACGGGGCATTGTTAAATGTATCTGCAATGCTGTGAATTACTAAAGCAGAAATTTTCCATAGCAGGAATCCTGCTATCTGTAACACCCATCAAGCTGATGGGGGGGGGGGGGGGGGGGGAAGGAGGATTATAACACTTCTTTTGAATAATATTTTTCCTTTACTGTTGCTGATAATGCAGAAACTGGAATTGCTTTGCCCTGGCTTTTTTCTTGTTTGTGTGCTGTTATATCAGGCTCTGAGGTGGAATAAGAGTTGTTCGTAAAACTCCTGGCTTGTTATTAAACTATGTGCTGGCAATTGCCAGCCGTGACCTGACTGGATTCAATCAGAAGATGTTTTATTTGTGCAGGACTGACCAAACCAAAAGTACTGACTACAGGAAGACAGATATTTGTTCTGGGAAACAGCTAAGTCCCTGCTGAGTTTTGAATCCAATAAAGAAGGATGGTGCTGAAAGGAGGACAGGATGAGGATTAAAAATGACAAGTCGTTCTGCACAGGTTGCTGGATAAAAGCAGCTCTAAAAAGACCAAACCCACAAACATCGGCACAGTATCTTTTGTCACTAGTATGGTAGTAATGAAAGCAAATTAAGGATTGGAAGGAAACTTTGCTTTCCTGTTGCCCTTAAATTTGCCTTTTTCTGTTTTCCCTTTAAAACGTCTGATTTATTTTTTTCCTTATGGGCCTGAGGCAGTCTGCCCTTTCTTTCTAGTGATTAAAGCCAGATTACCTAATTCTCACATAGTTTTTCTCCCAAAAGACTTAAACATTTTTTTCCTTGAAACCACATATCCACTTTTTTTCTTCTTTTTTTTTCCATCTAACCATCCCCAGGGTTTAGAAGAGGAAGATCTATTTTCCTTTAGCCTCCCCTATTCCATGCTCCTTTGAACAACCTCTTGATCTTCAGTCTGGTGTGCAGTTGGTGAGACTGCTGCTGCACGCCTGTTAGTAAGAATAAAAGAGTTCGATTAAATGATTTGTAAAACCTGTCAGAAAAAATGTAAAGCATCCATACAGAGCAGGTTGATCTGACACCTGCCAGAGCCTAGATAGTGGGGGTATATCCTGTGGGTAGGTGATCTGCACAATTAGCACCCGTGTACAATTGAAAATTATGTCTTATCTGATGTGATTAGAGCAGAGCATGCTCCAGATCTAAGGCACAGTCCTTCCATACATACCTTTCTGTCATGGAGCAAGGGGAAAAAGAGCAAGCCTCAGGTCAGGACATTGACTAACTGAATTCATGAGTTCGTGATCCATTTTCCCCTTCATCTCTTGGCTTTCCACCTAACTTAGTTAAGTCTGTTCCGCCTGCCACTTAGAATAGCACAGTCTTAAATAATGGTTCAGGCACATCACAGTTTAAAAATTTGATCATAAATACTAAAAAAATTCTTCACTGAAAGAGTGACGAGGCATTGGAACAGGCTGCCCAGGGAAGTGGTGGAGTCACCATCCCTGGAGGTGTTCAAGAAACATGTAGATGTGGTGCTTAGGGATATGGGTTAGTGGGTTAGGTGGTGTTGGGTTGGACTTGATGATCCTTGAGGCCTTTTCCAACCTTAACGATTCTATGATTCCATGTGTTCAGTGGATGCAATGGCTGCAGGTTTGGAGACAGCACTCTGTCCCACCCTGTCGGAGTTCATAGTAAAACTCTTAAAGCAAGGCAGGAATGAAAATGACGGAGCTCTGTAAATAAGCACATATGCAATTGAATAGGCTTTGAATGCAAACTATCTGAAGGGTCTGTACTGCCTGAAACCATCTGAAGTGTCTTGTCTCACAAACTTAGGTAAAGAACAGAAATATATTTCCTTTGATGAACCTTTTGCTAACGTCTTTGCTTCCTGCTGCCTTTACTCATCCCCCTCTCATCTCTTATCTGTATCACTTACTTATTCTTTAGGGTCTTTGTACAGAGCCTACCTGTTGCAAAAACCACAGAGAAGAGCAGAATTCCTGGAATAATACCCATAATTAAAACTATGCCCAGAGAACTGTATTCTTAAAATGTGGAAGGTTTCATAAGATGCATCTGAAATAACGATATTGTAGCCTAGCAATATGAACGCTGGCAAGGAGTATTATTGCTGCCTATAAATAAATCACTGTTGGAGAAACATTAGAAATTGAAGAGCTACTTACAGTCAAGGCCGATGTCAGTGCAAGAAGAAATGGGTATAGACTCTCTGATGATAGACTTGTGGGTGGATGATTTCCAGCCCACAGAGCAGAGGGGTCCAAGATCAATGTAATGGAGGGAAAAAAATTAACTTGGAGTTAAATGAGAGTTTCAGGAATTTATGAAGGACTTTTACACAATTCCTTTCTTGACCTGGGGTTTGGAGGGTCAGGACGCCACTTCCTATTTTGTGCTTGAAATCTGGTCCTGGTGGTATGTTTCTGTTGTTGCCAAGACTTTAGCCATGAGGCAGTGTTTTTGGAGATGGACACTGACTTGTTTAAATTCTGGTAATAGAACTGCTCTGTGCAAGATTAGATCTATGTTGGCTGACTAGGTACAACTTGTCTGTGCTCAGTTCTCCTTCTGATGATGATGGAATGGTTCTGGGAACAGTGGAGCAAACCTTGCAACTTTTCCAAGGTTTCAGAGGAAGGAAGAAAGCAAAGTTTGGTCTTTGCCGTTTTTGTTTTCTGTTAGGTATGAATCATGCTCAGGAGTGCAATTTACTTCCAAAAAGAACATGTCCTGAGTCATCTCTGGGAAGGGGAATCAGATTTTCAAGCCTAGATATTTAGAATTACCCACTACAAATGCACCTGCAGGTGTTCAAGTACTAAATAGTTCAATTTCAGTTTTCATCCAAGAAATTGCTCATCTACATCCCTGAGTAACTCCACTGTAGTTCTTAAGCACCCAGCCACCTTCTCTTGTCTTGAGTTGAATGCTGCTGCTTCGTGTTACTCTGTCAAGTAAAATATGAGAGAGGTGAAAAATCCCTGATTTGTGTCCCCCATAAATGGGGCACATACACTCCTGCCAGCATGTGGACTGCCTCCGCGTGTTTTGGAAACAGCTTCCATGGGGAGGTGCCCAAGTTGACCCACCAGGAGCACTTCCCCGTGTGCAGTAGGAACTACGAGGCTAAGGAATTTAGACCAAGCACAGGAATTAATATTTGGAAGGAGCAGGCTGTGAGTGATCTTTTATGGTCTTTCTTGAATTCCTGGCCAAATGCTCAAAATGATGAAATATTCCATACCATGTTTTGGTGGAAGTGAGACCAAGGAGAGTGTGAACAGCAGCATCAGTACCTTAGACTTTCCTTCTTGGTTTATCCACGCAGTATCTGAGAAGGTGGATAATTTAATTAACATTGCTAATTGTATTAAAAGCAAAAACCATAACCCCTGAATTCTCTAGCTGCTCATTTAAATTAATTCTCTCTCAGATTTTTTTTGTATAATCCCACAAGGGGATAAGGAATGAGGACATGCCATCCACTCTTCGAGTTCCCAACCAGCAGCTGTAAATCAGATGAACCACTATTAACTTTCAGTGTCTGACTTCTGAAGTCCTAACTTTAATTTGTACAATCCAGCTGCAATGGTCACTCTTCATAGAAAACATTCACCCGTCCACAGTCTGGACTGATAACTACAACTTCTATCAATAGAGCAATGTCTCAGATGAACCCCAGAGGGCTGTAGCCACATACTGTGCCCCTGCTACTCTAAAGCTTGTTTCTTATGGGATACTAGAACTAATAAGGTAGCTTCTGCTAAAAAAAATCCTTTACAGCTCCGTTTCCTGTTCGGTTCAAAAATGACTGACATCTGACCTCCATTTAGCAAAGCAAATTAGAGCTGATTCCTAAATCTTTTTTCAACCAGCTAAACCACAACACACGGTGTGCTAAATAAATTCATCTGTATCTGACTTTATTATTCCTGTGAAAATAGCAGGGATTTTCTCCAGTGGAAGAGCTGATTGCACAGTCAAGACTGGAGCCAGATTCTTAGACTGGAGTATCCAGTGACTGGGCTTCAGTTATCCCATATTTAACCCTGTAGTTCTCAGGTGCAACATTTCTCTTTGTGCACTGAGTAGGAATCACACAATCACAGAATGGTTTGAGTTAGAAGGACCTTAAAGATCATCCAGTTCCAACCCCCTGCCATGGGCAGGGACACCTCCCACTAGCCCAGGTTGCTCAAAGCCTCATCCAGCCTGGCCTTGAACCCCTCCAGGGATGGGGCATCCACAGCTTCTCTGGGCAACCTGGGCCACTGCCTCACCCCCCGCACAGGAAAACAT
>WKFP01014335.1:228901-333155 GCA_011057875.1 Pterocles orientalis
TGCTTTACCATTATAAATAATGAAAATAACATCCACCAGCGGTGCCTGTAAATGAGAGCAGCTTTCTCAGGTGGCTGGCAAGAGATCTTTCCCTTGTTACATCAATTGGCTTAGCTGCTGTGCCCCGCAGCCTCCGCACGCTCTGCTAACCCTGCTGCTTCTCCCTCCCCAGTGTGATCCTGACACAGTTGTTTCTCAAGCTTTTCCTGCCCTTGGCTGTGAATTGCATTGCTGCCACTGTGATTGCTGTGCTAGTAGTAGTTAGGAAACAGAAACAAACAGAAACCATGTGCTCTGGGCTCTCTACAAACAAAAACAAACTTTGAGTCTCTAATTGGGACTCTCACTAAAAGAAAAGGGAAAAAATAAAAAAAAAAGGGAAAAGATTAAAACCGTTTTGTGCCTGGGGTCACGTCGCTGCCTGAGCTACTGGGAAAGTCTGTGGTGTTTTCAGACATGTATTTCTCAGCCTGTACCAGCACTTCCATTAAAACCCTAACTGCTGGTAACACCAGCAGAGCAGTGGCTCAGACATCACGAAAGCAAATCCTGCCCCTCACTTGTCTGTGCCGCTTTGCCAAGGCGGCAGTGTGGTGGGGAATGCGACTGGAAAAGCAATGTGCTTGCTCTACAGCCTCTTCATCGCTCTGCTAGCCCCAAAGACATGAAGCTTTTTTAGCAGGTGAAAACATCTACTTACCATCCAGGTTGCTATTACCCAAAGTATGGCTTTTGCTTAAACACCACACGTGGCTTTTTGTAAACAAGGAGAATTTTGATCATAATTACCTGTAGAGCCTGGGAGTTCCCAAACACAGACCAGACCTTCTTGCTCTGCATCCCAAACCTACATCCCTAAAAGTTTGCCTCTGTCCCAAGCATCTTGCAATCCGAACAAAAGCCAATGGCTAGCTGGAGACAGATGGGCAAAGAAGACAAAACAATGTGAATCAGAAGGTAGTAAGGAGAGCAATGATCATGCAGCCAGTAGATGCTGAGGTTGGTTTTATGTTCCAAGACACAAAAGAGAATGTGATTTTGATGACTAGGATCCTACTGAAGGGAAAAACTTTTTAGGAACTGAACAAAAAGTCTACAACTCTTTGATCCTGTTTGTCTCTGCAGTCAGTTCAATGTCCTGCTGTAAGGCTTGTGGGAATAAGGCTTCTTCCAGCTGGTGTCCCAGCGTATGGGATAATTAAACTAGGTGGAGGCAAGCAGCAGGGATTTTTTTTTTCCACTCCCTTATCTTCTCTTTGTCAATTAGTAAATTCAGGTGGCAAGCATGCTGGATCTGTTTTGTTGTTAGAGCTCTCAAAAACAATGAATTTCATGTCAGTAACTCTGCAGTTTGACCTGAATTTCCTCAGTTTCTGCCTCTCTCTCCCACCAGAAACAATATTTCAAACTTCTTGCTTAATTTACTAGTCCTTAACCTGAAGGAGTGAATAAAACATCTAAACAGCAGCCACAGGATATTTATGTGCAGAACGACAGAGAACCAATGCTAATAGCATGTTTCAAAGTGTATCCAGAGCCAGATGGGTGCCTGGGCTTCAGCATGAAAGTCAGTAGGTGTTGGTTGCCTAGTTTCTTTGAAAGCCTAACTGTGAACCTTTGCCTGTTGTTAGAAGTGAAATTTTCAAAGTGAGACATGTCTCTGACATGTTCCCTGGTAGCATGGGTTTCACTGAGAGCAACATTTTGGGGTTTTGTAGCCTGGAGATTTATTTTCCAAATTGACTCCAGTCATGAGTCACTGAGGCTCTCAAAGCCAAATACCAATTTCATACCTGGAGCCTGAGTTGCTTCTGGCCCTAAAACTGCCCAATCAAGTCCTAGGAAAAGTGTTTTATGATAGCAAAATAGTGTTATTAAGAAGGCTGGCTTGCTTGTCCTGCAGCAGGACCTGAGGTTATTGGATTGTGCCTCCTCTTTCTGCTGTCAGCGGAATGAGCTACAGTCAGCTACAGCTGAGCAGGTTTGAGAAGACCACTGTCTGTGTTTGTCCCTTGTTATCCTTTGCAAGCAGGGAGACCGATGTGGCAAATGCAGGATCCTAACCTGATGATCCTGGGAAATGCACTGGCTGTTTGAACCCCTGTGGAAGTGATTTTAGTGACTGGAGTGTTTTGTGTTTAGCTGCGAAAAGATCATTGAATTGCAAAACTGCAACTTGGCAGTCACCTTCCTTTACTGTTTCACAAAGAATGTGAAGACAGTGATCTTGTCTCAGATGACTGAATGAGTAACTTTCTGTCTAGCTTCAGGGATACTTTGGTTGCTGGCATCAGCATCATCCTCTGGCTGCCTCCTGGAGCCATTTTCAGCAGCAAGCACTATTTAAAATATCTTTTGTTTTATGGCACTGTGTCCCAACTCACTGTAGCTCAAATTTTACATTGTGCTCTTATTTTATTTAAAAACAGACACAGATATTTTTTGGTGAAGGAGAATACTCAGCTTGTTTAAGAAAGCTTGGTACAGCCAACTGAGCTCAGGACTGGAAACCAGGCAGTCCATGCTCTCTCATTAATGGGTCAGAAAACTTTGAATGTCACACAGGCGAGCCTGTTCAAGAGATTGACCAAATACAAATTATTCCAGTCTTGCCACTCCAGAGCAGATATCTGTCACCAGATCTTCTGTGAACAATGCAACAGACTCCGGTGCAGCCTTGTTGTTTGGGGTCCTATCAGTTCTAGTTGATGTTGTAATAGAGGTGATGGGATAGGATGGAAGAGAGCAAAAGTTATAACCAAGTATGAAATGACTGTTTGAATATTTGGGTCTTTCCAGTAGATCCTGTTTCACTTGCTTGAATTGATTTTTGTCAAAGGGAGCTCCTCATGTCATCAAGACATATTGTTGTACCTGGCTTTGCAAAAGCTATCCTGTGTGGTTTCTGGAAGAAAGGTGTATAGGGAAGAAAAGAAGCACAGATTTTGCCATCATCCTGTTGCTATTTTATATTTATGAATATGTATATTCACTACGTATGACAATTTAAATATGTTTCCCTGTTTAGGAGTATCAGATGCCTGCGGAATATTATCCACTGGAACTTGATCACCACATTCATCCTGAGGAATGTGATGTGGTTTCTGCTTCAGATGATAGACCACAACATACATGAAAGCAATGAAGTAAGTGCTTGGAGGCGGCATGTCTCTGCCACGTAGTTTGGGGGCAGGCAGGGATGCTTCATTTGTTCAACTGATACAAATATTACAAGGGGCATGTAATTTCAAAAAGTGAGTTTTTTCATTCCAAATTCCATTTTTCTGCTAATGCCTTCTTCACCCTGCTGGCCTTGAGGTTGAAGTTCTGTGATACAGGCTGCATCCAGCAGCAGGTCCTTGTCACTGGGAGGGATGGCTCATTCCTCCAGGGACCCAAATGCTTCACTCCAGCTCCCGCTGCTTCTTTTGCAGAAGCTCTCTTCCTCTCCTTGATCTCTTGGAGAATGAACTGGTAGAGAGCTAACCTAGCCAACAAAAAGGCAAGGAAGAGTTTTTTGCTGGCATAGTGATCCAAGTCAACTTTCTGATGGGTGACGGAGTCAGAGCCATTTCAAGGGACCAGACAGATCCACACAATAAAACATGGGAAGGCAGAAGGGGACAAGAAGTGGGGCATGTTCTTTGAATGGCGTTGAGTACTCTTGAGAAATGCAGTGTGTCACCACGCTCCCATTTCTCTTACATTCCATGTAATTTGATGTTCAGTCAAGTAACTCCCAATTGCAGATGCTGATTTGAGTGAGGACACTGAATCGTTGAATCACTGAATGCCTCCCCCTGGTCACCAAGCAGCCCCAATAATACAAGGATTTTGGAGTGGATTAAAAGCATCCTCTCCAAGAGAAAAAAGCATTTATCTTTATTTTCCTGGGTAATAGCTCTTTTTGATAGTCCCTTGGTAGGAGCTTTTACTGTTCTCATTCTCATTGTAATATTCTTGTAGTGGAATATTCGCCTTTTAGGGTTGTCCCCTCATATTTGCCTGCCTAGTCAAGAAAAACTTGACAGTGTGCTACAAACACACATACACACAACCCCTCTTCATAGTCTCTCTTTGGAAAGCAGCTGGACTAAAGTGCCTTTAGATTATGAGCTGGATCCATAGGTGATATAAATGTGACTCCACTTGTGTAGGAACTGGTCCTGTAGGAACTGAAAACCACCCCAGGAGCCTGGATATCCGTTCATTTTCATGTCAGCTGGGCACTCGTCATCCTTGGTTGACTTTTCAAATGTAAGATTTGACATCTGAACTTTAATCTCATACTTTGGGAAAACAAATAGAAAAGTCATTAGTACCTAGATAAAGAAGTCATCTACGATTCTAAGGTTTTTGAGACATCCATGCATAATTCTGTATTATTATTCAAGCAGGCGCTCCTTTGAGAATAGGTAGCTTGTGTTAATTCACCATTTGATTTTCTGTGTTTCTGACGTTTTCAGGCTGCAGAAGACGGTGGTATATGAGCTTTACTGTTGACGGTTTTATGCTGCGTGATTTACTCTCATGACAATGCTGCAAATCTTAATACAGACTTTTTATACTTATTTAGGAAAAATCAGTTGGAGTCAGGCACTCAAATGCCTTTTAAAATGTGACCACAAAGTGCCGAGGAAAATATGAACCTACAAATATAAGAACAGATCTTCACATGCCTCCATTTCCATTAACTCATCTTTTCTCTGCAGAACACTGCAATCTTTTCGGGAAGGTGCTTTGTACAAGCTTAGTGATAACTTTATGTTCTTATTGTGGTAGAAGTCAGGGTCGAAATAACACCACTGAAATCAATGGGAGCAGCATCATTTATGCCAGTTAATGAGGCAATCTCTTCTGTTCTGATCAGTAATAAAACAGTTACAGAAGCATCAAGGACCCAATGTGGAGACAGTTTGCATCAAGTTATAGTGCTTATGTTAATAAATCAAGAAGGGGAGTTGCTGAAGGTACCTGAATCCTAATTGGGATACATATGGGGATCAAGAATCCTCAGTCTAATAAATGAAATGGTATAAATTAATGAGTTCTGCTAATTAGGTTTATTATTTAATAATAATACACCCACAGTTCCAAAAGGAATTGCTCAAAATTCATTTTATTCTGGTTTCCTGTGGCAACGATGCAGAGGGAGATCTCACCATCTCCATGTGTGTTTGTTTGTATTTGACCCAGTATTTCCCAACCCACTGGCGAATTCCACTTAGTTCTGACAGAGGAAGAACAGGCTCAGCTATAATTGTTTTTTATAGTTCTTGTGAGAATGGGCAGCTGTGGAGAGGGCAAAGACTGTGTAAGTGTTGCAACTGAGGGAAAGGGTGGAACAAGAGTCTAGACATTATATCAGAGAATTTACATGAGATTGAGACCGCAGGGAAAGATTTAATTCATGTTCATACTTTCAGAAAATTTAATGTGAGACAGAGTCTTTGGAAACCTAGTCTTACTAGTTTGGAGGTCAATAAGGAATGGAGGCAAAATATTTGTTTGGTGTTATCCAAAAATAGGGATTTTTTTTTTTAGTTTGTGGTTTTATTTTCCTTTGCTCAGGCCAAAAGGAGGGGGGGAAAAAAAATTTCATTTGGTTTAAACAAACCTTTGAAAACAAAGTTTCATTTTTGTCTGAGTTGTTTTGGTTTTTAATTGTATTTTAAAGGTGAAACCAAACTACATTACAAATTTTAATGAAGTAATACAGGAATTAAAGCGTTAACACATACAAAAAAAATCTTCTGTTTATTTCAGCTCAATAAACAGAAGCGATCACAACTTGTGAATGGGCTGTCACATTGTAACTGTGTTTCTTGTCCAATAAATTCTCAGTCCACAGAATTTTGCCGGGTTTCACAGTGCATCTGCTGCACTGTTGCCTGCCTAGGGACCATCAATACCTCATGCATACAAAGTCTGCAATAAAATTAACTGAGGGTCAAAAGTTTCAGATACTTTAGTAGAGTTAATTAAAAGGCTGGAGAATGGCGAAACCAAAATGACATCAGTGATACCAGCTAACATAGGTAATTAATGTCATGCTTCAGGCAATATGCTGAATGCCTGCTTGGTGAGAAAGAGATTTTCCCAGTCTTCTCCGTGTAGCACTGTGGAAATTACCATCAGCAGTTACTTGTGCTTTATTGATGTGATTTTACCGTCAGCCTCTCTGTAACTGTGTATTCTGATACACTGAACCTGACCAAAAATTCCTGTTGAAGTTATGGCAAGATTCAGAGGTGGTGTGTGTAGTGATGTGACTTACAGGCTGAAGCACTGATGGCAGGAACAGAGAGGATGAAGTAGCTGATCAAAGCATATATTTACAGTAAAATATCTTTTTTCTAAATGTCACTGGCGTTCCTTCCCTTCAGTGGAAATGAAGCAAGACTGTGACATTAACTTCTATCTTATATTTTCTTTGAATTTCTCAGCAGGTGGGTTGTACTGCCTAAGATATGCTTAGACTCTTATGTCGTCCTTGGATATGACCCTAGGCTATGGCTGTACCTCTGAGAGATCATCTCTGGTCAAATGACCTGCCTCCTCCTGTCTTCTTTCCACACGGCTGCTTCTTAAACTGCTTGAAAACTGCTGGTGTGGACGTGCCTTATGGCATGTGAACTTTCCAGACATGCTGAGGAGAGATCATGCATGTTGTGGTCAAAGCCAAACCTCAGCAGAAACTCAGAGACATAGCTGTGAGTTCCCGACAGCACCTAAGTTATTGAGATTCAAAGTCACAGGCATAAATCTGCGTCCCGTGAATGACTTCTACCATAGATTTTTAAGGGAATAACAACATAGCATCTTGCAAATGTTCTCACCATGATTTTAAAATATTTGTTTCTGTTTCCTTTCCAGCCATGGTGTCGATGTATTACCACCGTCTACAATTATTTTGTGGTGACCAACTTCTTCTGGATGTTTGTGGAAGGCTGCTACTTACACACCGCCATAGTGATGACTTACTCCACAGATAAGCTGCGGAAATGGGTCTTTCTCTTCATAGGATGGTGTAAGTCATTTGTGTGTTTAAATTGGTGTTACGTGGTACCTGGAATTGAAGAGCTAGAGACAGGAGGAGCAGCAAGAATAAACTTTAAAAATTCCACAGTGGTGAAATCTGACATTCACACCTAGCTTTGTCAGAACCGCATGGGATCAGGTTTAGGTCTCTGTGGTGATGACAAAGCCAACAGGTTATTGCTGGATTTATCTTCTTCATTTAGATCCTCAGGCACCTGGTTTTAAGGAAAGAAAGAGAAGTCCCAGGCTGAGCATTCTGGGAACACAGCAGTTCATAGCACATCCCTCATCACAGCAGTGATCATCACCCCTCGTACACTGCTGCTCAATTCTGCTGAAACAGAAATGGCCAGCCAGTCTCCAGAGACACTTCTAAGTGAGGAGCTGCCTACAAGAGAAGCCTAATTATCTGCCAGTCCAACCTTACAGCTGTCTTTTGACTGCTGAGGGATTTGTTCCTAGAAAACAGCCTTTAACAAAGTCCTCTTTGTATTGTCCTTGTGGCTACTCAAAGACAGACAAATAGCTCAGTGCGTGCCCTGTCACTTCACTTCTTCGGAGTCAGCCTGGGCCAGAGCAAAGGCGGCTTCTTTTCCCCAGCTGCAGCAGCATCAGCTGGTCCATCAGTGCAGGCTGGGAACCGACTGTCGGAGTAGCAGTCCTGCGGAAAAGATGTAGGGCTTGCTGACGATGCATCAGCCATCAGTGCCTTCTCATCGTGAATAGGGTAAAACTCATACTGGGCTGCACTGGGACTGTGGCCAGGAGATTCGAGGGAAGTTACCAATACTTTCTACTCAGCTTTGGTAAGGCTGCTTTTGGAATACTGTGGTCAGGTTTGGGTCTCTTAGGTCAAAAGAGATGTGGAAAAACTAAGATTATCCAGTAGAAGGCTGTCAATATGATCAGGGATCTAGAAAATATGACCTGTGAAGTGAGGCTGAAGGACCTGTTAGGTAGCAAGAATGATTTGAAAGATAATTACAGAGATGATGGAGCCAAATTCTTCTTGGTAATAGGAGATGTTATAAGAAGGGACCTGTTGGACATTAAGAAAACAAAAAAATTTACCGAAAGATCATGCACCACTGGAACAGATGGCTTAGAAGCTGTGGAATCTCTGACCCTGGAGGTATGGAATACAAGGTTAAGCCCTGGTTGAGGTGGGCTAGTGTTGATCTCCTTTGAGCAGGAGATTGGAGTGGATACCTTCAGAGGTCCCTTCCAACCAACAAATCCATGGTTTGAATTTGGCCAGGAGAGGTTTGGCAAGACAAATCCATCCATCCAGGCAGCTTGTTTGCTTGAATAGCAAATCTGAGATCAGACAGAACTAGTGAATTTGGCAGTTCTTTTCTGTTGAAAGAAGAAAGGTGGAAAAAAGTCACAAATATTTTCTTTTCTAAAGCAGAAAGAATTTTCTGAAAGCTCAGAATTGAGCAGCAGTAATTGAATTGCAGTTCTGAAGGCAGAAACAGCCTTTAAAACAAAATATGTCATTCAATCCAAAATCAAATGGGAGGAAAGAAGACTTGTAGTAGAAAGAAAATGTTTATCTGGGGAATTGGTTAATTTTTTTTTCAATATTTTTCAGTTCTTTCACCAAATTGGAAACTCAGCTACTTACACAGCTCTCACAGACCCCCTGACTGGTTTGATCCCTGATATTTTCCCTCCTTACTTCTCTCAGAGCCCTCTGGATCTCTGATTATTAATGTAGAAGTGGTATGAGTTGAATATACCCTTCCTGTCACCCTTTTGGGTGCTTTCTGGCTTTGCTTTGTCTTCCTATACACAATCTTTTACCATCCTCATTTTTTAGAAATGGCAAAAAATAAATAAATTCTGATAGTGCAAGATAGCAAGAGATTCTTTCCCATAAACCTGTTTCATAGGGATGACTCAACTCAAAAAAAAGTTGAAAATACTGAAAATATGCCTCATCCGAAGATCATAAGTTTACAAGCTTCTTGCAGACTGGGAAATAAAAGTCTAGGCACCCACCTCCAAAAACTGTCTTTAAGATTTTGCTGTATCAACTGCAGGAAAATGAAAAGGGACCAAAATTGCCATAAAGTCAGCCAAATTGTTCTGAACACTTATATAGAAATATAGGTATATATCTGTGTTTGTTAATAATTTTATTGCCTTTTCTTACTGATACTAGAGTTTTCTCTTGTTGAGATGATCCTTATTATTTTTACATAAAGAAGTCTTAGGAATTGTGATGTCTGAAGGATACCAAGATAGGACCACTTGTATTTAGAGTTTTCCAGTTCATTAAGCAAGACTGTCCTCACACAAATGTGAATCTGCTTTGGTACCATACATACATACATGGGTTGTGATTGACTCCTGATTTTTTGCTCCTGCAGGTATTCCTTGCCCAATTATCATTGCCTGGGCCATTGGAAAGCTATATTATGAAAATGAACAGTAAGTGATGTTAACATTTATGTTTATGTGGCTCTCTAAATAAATTAAGAAATGCCTACAGGCTGAACTGGTAATTTAGTAATGACGCTGATTGATAGGAAAGAGAAAATGTCAAATCACCTCCATCCAGATCCAGACCCTCTCTAATTTCAGAGCACTACTCGAGTCAACTCCTGAAAATACCTTTCCCAAATATCCTTGTCCAAGCCCTGAAGCTCTCATTTGATAGCTTTATACATGATTTACAGTCAGGGTAATTTCCTTCAATAGGAGTTTTGCTTGAGTAAGACCTTGGTAAAAACTACGGTTGAGTGCTTAAGGCTTTAGCCTTCTGGATGTGCAGAATTCAGTTGACGGTCTGCCAAGAATAATCTTATGGCTGGAATTTTTTGCATTTCTGTTTCTGGCTTCTCCAATTGGAAGCAGTTAGTGCATGATATTGAAAAATATGGGAAATAAAGAGGCATCTGTGTTTTGGGAATTTTTCCTGCAAACATCGATACCGGTCAGATTTAGGTCAGCTTGTATTTTTCAACTAGTATTTGGATCAATGTCTTTTGTCTGTTGCAGCTGCCTTCCCTAAACTTTAAAAAAAATTTTCTCCATTAATCTGTTTTTCATATGACCACACTGTTCTACAGCGCATCTGATTAAATGCAAGTGTCGACCTTATAGGTGTCTGCATCTGGACTAGTCTGTGGTCTCTTATGATCAGTGGTGATCAGTCAAAGCAGTAAATCCAGGCTGGGGTGCATTTCATCTCATCTGGAGGGAGATGTCCAAAGTAGGTTGGATGGATTAGACTTACATGCACTATTTCTCCTGACTGTAAGGGAGAGGGATAGGATGACTGGCTGAGCTTTGGGCATCCGTACTGAAGGCATGGGAGGAATTCTGTTATGCACTGCCAAGTTCCTCTTCTCTGCTCCCCACAAACTTTTGAACCCTTGACCAATCTCTCTTTTGTAGCTTTAATGGTGACTTTGAAAATTATAATCTAGTTCCCAGGAGTTACACATATTGGTAATCAGACAGACACTTCTTCACTGAACTGTTGTGTGATTCCATCCCTGACTACAGTAATCGTACAGGAGAATTCATACTGTAGTCTCAAAATGGCCAGAAAATCTTCAGTTGGAACCTGTTCCTTGAGTGTCTCAGTCAATCAAGCCTGGGGGATAACCTCAGATCACCAGATTTCCCTAATTTCTGTGCTCACAGACCTTCTTGTTTCTGGATGGATAAAGGATCACAATGTTCTAGATCTGCTTCATGGTCAGGTTCCTTGCACTTTTTACCTTGCACAAGCCAGGGCAGCATGGCAGCTGTCTCATTGTGCTGAAGTAAGATTTCCAGCTCTAAAACTAGAGCTGAAGGAACTAGTCAGCTTAAACAGAACAAACCAAAACAACCAAAACTTGTGTCTTAAAACCTAGAGAGTCGAAACACCACATCCTTTAATAATGGCGATGCACATTGAACACCAAGGTCTGAACACCTCATCTTGGAAGACTGCTCATTGCTCCCAAAAGAAGTAATGGAGAGTAGGACCCCTGACTGAAACATGCCACAACATCTGCCAGGTTAACGGTTGGACTTAATGATCCCAGAGGTCTTTTCCAGCCTAAACGACTCTACGATTCTGTAATCTGTGATCACACTGTGCGAGATGGCTAGTTGGAGAAACCACTGCATCATGTGTGCCAGTGCCTTCTTTCACCGTCATTGCATAACTGCAAAGTGAATGTGGAAGAATATCACCTTGATGTATCACAGGTATGAAGAACACAAGATATGTTTATATGGGTGTGTGTGCTACCTTTCACCAGTGAAGGTATAACTGGCACAGATCCTGCATAAAAGAAAGAGGGATGTAAAATCCAGTCAGCAGGGCAAGAATTTGGGATGCAGAATATCCAGGGTGTTCCTGTTGAGGCGCAAGCTCTCTCTGCCTTGGGTGGATGATCAAATGGAGCTTGTGCTTTTACATCCATGTCATGGACAAACCCGTATGCTGTAACTCATATACATCATTTGTCTCACACGCTTGCTGATAAGGGAGCTGCCATGGTCAACTCAGACAATTAAATTAATGTCTTGGGACATTTTCACCTTTCTGTCTTTAATGCTGGTGTTTGCCTTGGAGTGAAACATTCACATGCATCCTCACTGCACATCATAGCTATTCCAAATGTGTTCTGCATTGAGAAAGTGCGGAATTTGGCTTCTGTCCATCATAGTGTGAGGTGTAATGGCCTGGAGCCTTGGTTTTATGCTCACTTACTGTCAGTGGTGGGGCGAAGAATCATGTACTTTACTCTGCTTGAGAAATGGAGAATGGATGCTGCAATAGTGTCATTCCTTTCATCTAGCCCATGCACCAAGGCAGACAAGCAGAGCTCTTGTAAATGAAGAGCTGATAAGGCCATTAAGCTGTAGGTCAAAGGCTATTAAATAAAATCTACTTTTTCCATTTGTAATAATATCGTATGCAGAGGAGACTCGGTAAAATAAATGAACCACAACAAAAAATAAAAAAGAGATTAATGACTCGCTGAGGGCCTGTCAATTGTCATAAATATTCAGTCATCTTCTCAAGCATTAAAGCATGGCATACTTCAGATAGCCCCTGCACTCTGACTTCCAGCCTTAGGAAAGGAGCAGATTCTGCTGGACAGTCGAACTGAAGCATATGTAGGAATGCACCTCTGGTACGTGTGTGAGATGTGCACGTGTGTGTATTTAAATTATGGTCTGTTCTCCTCTCCTGTCCATCAGCCTGTGGGACAGTTTAGACTAAACTTTGTGGCATTTACAAAATTCTTCCTCTGTGCTGGGATGGGATAGAAATCATGCCTTTAATTTAAATTCTCTAAATGTGTGCAAATATGGACAGATGAGATAAAAACTAATCCCCGGCTTTGAGAAATAATTGCTGTCAGGATACTGGAGCATCTCTTATGCCAGGAGAGGCTGAGAGGCTTGGGAGTGTATAGCCTGGAGAGTAGCAGGCTTGGGGGATCTTATCAATGCTTATAAATATCTTATAGGAAGGTACAAAGAAGGTGGAGCCGGACACTTCTCAGTGGTGCCCAGTGCTAGGACAAGAGGTTTGGAGGGTGAACCAGAGTTCAAGTTATGTAGCTTATAATAGTTGAAGAACTCAAAACAGCACACAGGGAAAATGTTAAGAAAATGTTTCAACCAGCATCCTAATTTATTCATTTTGTTCTTACTAGAGACCATGTTCTGCATATTGAGGCAAATATAATTGGTACTGTGGCAAATATGCTGTCTGGGGTTTAGCAGTTATCTGACAACTGTGAAAAAAGTGCTGTTAAGTCTCAATAAACAAAACCACAGAAATGATTAAGAGTTACCGTAGTAATTTCATTGATGGACAGTTGGTAAGGGGAAGAACATTAGTAAGATCTAATTAACAACAATGATAAAACCAGTGTTGGGTTTTGTTATACAAAGAACTATCAGAGAACCACGAAGAATATTAATTAGTGCTATTCAATAGGAGTGTGTTTACATAGCGAAGTCTAATCAGAACTGTCTTCCTAAATTGTCCTCTTCAGTATTCAGGGAGTGGTTGTTTATTCTTTCAGAGTTAAAAAGAGAAAAGAAAAAAAGACTTTTATTTCACACAGATGGAATAAAAATTCTGATGTACCAAGTAATTTTCAGTGATTTAGGTTTCTGGTTTTGGGGGGGTTTTTTGGTTTTGTGTTTTTTTTTCTCTACTAATTCCTGGAGCATGAAGTTCCTGTGGAGATGCCTGTGTTGGAGAAGTCTGCCTTTGGCCACAACCTTGTTCCCTCAGATTGCGTGAAAGCGTGTATATACACATGATGCTTCCCCTCAATGCAACCTTTGTCTAATACTGGGCTTCAGATAATAAATGTCAGCATTTTGCTCTTCGGTATGGTCATACCGTTAAGCAATATTTAAATTCCAAAGAGAAATGAGCAGCCTTTGCCCTGGAACCTCATTTGTGCTCCACCAGCTCTGTTCCAAACTCTCTGCTGGCTTTTTCAAGCCCACTAAGTTCTTCCACATGCCTCAGCCTGTTTCTTATGCGTCCCTCTGTGAAATTCCTCTGCTAGAACAGCCAGCTTTGCAGAAACTCCTAATATCTCTTGGTTCTCTTAGTTTCAGGCAATATATAATAGTTATCCCAAAATGCCCTTCAAAAACCTCTCTCAAATGTAGGTCTTGCAAGTTCTGGAAAATTGTGTTTCCTGCCCTGGCATATCTTGCGATCCATTTGTCTTCATAGCTTTCCATCTCTGTTATTAAAAAAAAAAAAAAAAAATCAGTTTGCTTCATTTGAGGCTGCCCTGGGGATCCTTCTTGGATGATAACTTGGCTGCAGGAAGTACCTTATTCCAAGTCTTGCTCTCATCACCAAATTTTGGAACATTAGTTGCAAAATTATCAATTTACACTAATTTGCAGTCAATGCACCAGGGACTAACAGGCATCATTTATATTCATAAAATATCCAAAGCTCTCTCATTTCTTTATAACTTAAAGAGATATAGAAATTGAATCAAGGAAAGACAAACAATTGTGTGGTGCTGATTTGTGATCCTAGATACCTGCTGCGTATCTCAGTGTTTCCGTACATTCGGTTTGGTCAGAGCGTTTTGCAGTGGGCAAACAGCTCCTTTTGTTTTAGCAAGAAACACAATTTGGAGAAAAGCTTTGGGGGCATTATATGAGTCAAAATAATTCCATAAATTAATCATTCCATAATAATTCCATAAATAATTCCACAAAACCATAGCTTTCCTTATCTCAATTTATTTGCCTTGGACTCATGAGGTCTGCAGCCTCTTGGAGGCAACAAGGATTATTTCTGGAATGCTTGTGAAAGTGCAGATCTGCACTATCTCCATGGTCTCCTTACCCTTTTCATGCCTCCAATGACATTAAGCTTATTTTTTGTCACAAGGTGAACAAGGATAATCACTTCTTTTTTCTGTAGACTTTTTATGTGTTATCCACAAAGGAAGAAACAAACCAACCTCTCAAACCTTTAAATTTCAATATCTACTTCCTAAGGCATCTGGAGCTCCAATGATCTAAATTTTAAGGCATTATGATAGCAAAGTTGCCTCTCCCTGGTGGAACCAGGATCCAGACCATGTGGCTGTATTTGTAATATTAAATTTGCTGGGCCTGGGATCATTCATGGGGCTGGAGTCCAAACAGCATGGAATAGTTCACTTCCATATTATTGAACCCTTCTGGCCTCCAAACCTCGCTACAGTTTGTAAACTATTGGGAATGTCCTCTGGCTCATGCTAGCTGCAGATTTGCTTCCCAGGAATAGTTTGGGAGTTGGCTATTGTTTGGCCTGGACCAAACTGCAACAAGGAAAATGTAATGGTGTAAATGACTGAGTATTCGTTTGCTGGCATAAACGTAACTGATGTATTGCTCTCAGTTATGAGAATGAAGTGAACATCAGCATGGGTGACTGTGAAATCGCAGGTTTAGTCTGTTGTATAACACAGCAGGGAGAAAACACCTGCAATTAGTGGAAGTGAGGGTCAAGCCAGCACTCAGTCACACGTGGCATGTCCGGGCTCTCTGCTACTTTCAGACCCTTCAGTTGTCTGCGCTTTCACTTAACCTCAGTTGATTTCCCTTTGGTGATGTGGAATCAGGTATTTGCTACCTTCAGATGATGTCTCTGCATCGTGTGCTGGATTTGGTGGTCACCAGCTTGGTTCAAAGCCGATGCAATGAGCTCGTTATTCAGCCAGTACCTTATTTAGACAGCATTTCCATGCAGCTTAAGACATATTGGCTGTAAGTAACAAACCTTATTTTATGGAATTGTCACTGGATACTGCAATAGATAACAGATTTTATTTTTTCCTCACAAATAATATTTCTTTCATCCTGTTTTCAGACCCAGGAGGACACATTTTTTGCATCCTCCTTATAGTAGGTTCTCACATTTCTTGGAAATATTTACGTGGGCAATAGCCAAAAACATAGTGGGAACATGAATGGTCTAATGGGAGGGGAAAAGGGCTCAGATCTGTGTCCAAACAAAAAGTGGCTTTGTAGCAGAAAATTCAATCACTTGCTGATTATGTACATGATTAAACAACTCCGGGAGTAAAGGAACATCTCTCTATGGTGTCCTTGTTATTTATGTTGTGTATTCCCCTTTATAAATTATTTTCTTATTTATTTTGTTTCTTACAGATGCTGGTTTGGAAAAGAACCAGGGAAATATATTGACTACATATATCAAGGGCCAGTGATTCTTGTTCTTCTGGTAAGCATGTGTGTGGGTGCAAGGACACTGCCAGCTCCCATTGAGGGATAATTTGATAAGCATCTGTGATGTTCCACATCTACTTTTACATCAAATATAACACAAACAAGGTCAAACATCTTCAGCTGTTCTCTGAAGTTGCCACAGCAGCTAACACTGCAAGTCACAATTGCAGTGATCTGGTTTTGGCTGTTTCCTTGACCTTAGGCCATGCTTTCCTCCTCCTTCTGTAACGCTGTTTACCTTCCTTTGTACAATGGTTTGTGGTGTGGGAAGGAAAAATGTTCAAAAACAGGAGGTATGCTACAGTATCTGCTCATCCACTGGAGGCTCTTGAGAACTAGGGCAATTCTGTCACAACCATTGATTACAAAAATGTCGTGATCGTGGTGAGGAATTGCATCTCCTTGTACGGTCATCTTCATCTTCTTCATCCCCATCATTGCTGTGTATTTGTTCGTTAGCTTTCCTCTTGTTAAGTTTCCTTTTCAGGAAATACTGGGTGTGGATGGAAAAGATCAATGCTGAAAAACCCAGTTCTACTCCTCCACTCCCTTGCAGTAAAAGCGACCTAGGAAGAAGTCAGATGTCCTAACAGAGAATTCACAGGCTCAGTGGGGTCCCCTCTCTTAGGGAACCAAGACTCGGTATAACTGTCCCTTATGCCACTCCGACACCCGTGGAGAAGTTGCAGATGCTCCAGAATAGACAGCCACTGCCAGTTTTGTCAAGGCTAAGAAGCCTTGTGTTGTCACCTTGTTGGTGCTGTGCCTTTCGTGTGATTCAGCATGAAAAAAGCTTCTCTAGTAGCTGCCTTCCTAGGCAACAATCTGAATGTTTCCTGACCTGAAATCAAGAGAATTAATTTCTGTGTTAATTGTTATAGGTGCAGGAAACAGATCATATTGTGCCTAGCTGAAAAGAGAGAGAAAAAAAAAGTAAAAAAAATTGTAAAATGTTTTTCTGTAAAAACTCTTTTCTTTATGTTCTAAGGAGAGAAATACCGTTAGTGTGATGCACACAATATAATTGTGTGTCACCGAAGGAGCCATCCCAAAACCGCAAACGGCCTCATAGTAAATTGACTCACTGATACAGAGACTAGCTCACAGGCAAATCCTATTTAGACAACACAAGGTAGAAAGTTTGCAACGCTCGGAGCATTTAGTTTTCACATTGTTGCCTAGAAGTCTGTGAATCTACCATAACCCCTTTAGTTAACAAGATCGGTAAAATCCTTGGGTAGCATCTCTGGCAGATACCATGAAAATTGTTCTCCCCAGAGCAGCACTTTATTTAAAGACCCCACAGAGGCACAGAGACTGGAGGTACAGTTGGAGGCTGCCTCTTCATGTATAGGTCATTATATCTGCCTCTAATTTTAGAGCAGCCTTGAGACTTCTCTAAACTGAGCCGATAGCTCTACTGCCCTGGACTGACATTGTGTATTGAACCTTTCTACGTGTGCCTGCACTTGAGCTCTAATTAAAACACTAACGAGATAACAACAGTAATTGCACTGTGGGGTGGAAATACAATTTAGAGAAGTAACATAGGAGCAAGCCCTTCTTTCCCTCTCCTTGTGGTTACTCCCAGCAGAAGGCCCTGCTGGGTGAGGAACAGAGCTCTCTGGAAACATAGTCTAACAGGCAGATCTGAGAACTCCTGTTATAATGCAGTCATGACTGCTAAAATGTCCCACTCCCCTCTTTTCTTTTTAAACTGACAGTTGAGTCCTGTGTTTATAATTAAAATACACAACCCCACAGTGTGTTAAAGCAACTTGACAGGCTCATTTTTTTGATCCTTATGCGAATAAAATCAAATTGTAAACAATGACTTAAATTATCGGAGCCACTGACCCTTTCAAGGGTGCCGTGAGAGGGCTGAAGTTTGACATCTGCCATGCGCTCAAGGCAACACAGTCAAACGTCACCCCCCAGTACATCAGTGTGCCTCTGCCTTAGCACAGATGAGGACAAAGTGCTGCTTTCCTCTTCCCTCCAGTGAACAATGGTCGCCAGAAATGGAAGACACAAAGATTTCAAAAGTGGTACAACTCTGTGACCTCTTTCAGTCACAGCTGATGAGCTGGATTTGAACTAATGAAGAACTGAAATGTTCAGCTGAAGTTCATGTTTTATGAAAGAACATACAGGAAAGACAGAGACATGACAAGGGGCAATGGATTTGAACTGGAAGAGGGCAGATTTAGACAAGATATTAGGAAGAAATTCTTTACTGTGAGTGTGGTGAGACGCTGGCCCAGGTTGCCCAGAGAAGCTGTGGATGCCCCATCCCTGGAGGGGTTCAAGGCCAGGCTGGATGAGGCTTTGAGCAACCTGGGCTGGTGGGAGGTGTCCCTGCCCATGGCAGGGGGTTGGAACTGGATGTGCTTTAATGTCCCTTCCTACCCAAACTATTCTGCGATTCTATGACATGAATGTTACTAGAAGAAATTAATGATAATTCCAAAAGAGGCTTACACTAAAAGCTGAAAGTCTAAAGACTTGATCAAATTAGAGTTCCTGTCCACGTGTGAGCAATCAGCCTGTGGCAGTTAAAATTGGCTTCACCCACCTGAGTTCGATAGCTAAGAGCCCAGTGTACAGCATACAGCACAGCTGAGTTTTGGTTCCCTGTCAGGCAAAGGTAACATCACTCTGTGTTCTAGAGGCATCATTGTACCAACCAGGGGCAATATGATTAGAGTGCTCTTGTTGGTAAATGTTCTTAGTTCCAGAGGGATAAAACCTGCTTCTAAAGATGCCGAGTCTCTTTAAAAGGTAGGCAGATTTTGTCTGTCAGAATTGTTTCCCCTGGTTTTGATATCTCATTTCTTTGCCTCTGTGCATTGAACTACTGCAGCACAAGTACAACACCAAGGAACAGGTTGTGCAGGAGTTCTGAGCCTCAGTGGGGAACACAGATTGGCCAAAAAAATAAAGCCCTTTGATCATGGTAGCAGTCCTCAAGTCCATCTTTAAACCATATTATTCTCCATTATATCTCAGGGTACAGAAACTCTGAGCAATGCAGCAGAGATTTGTTTGATTGCTTTCCTGCTTGTCTTTAGAAGAAATTGAACATTGACTTGGGCTGAAAACAGGGGAACAATTTCAGAGACAATTTCAGAGACAATTTCAGAGGCAAAGGCAACTGAGTGCAAATGCTGATCCTGAATATTGGATGAGAAACCTGTATTTTTATTGACGAAAAAGGTGAGGGAGAAAATGTAGGTAATCATCCTTTGTTTCATTCCTGAATGGATTTTCTCTTGAACGTATCCCAGGAGAGATATAACCATTCAGTACATTGGATACTTTGAAATTCAGTTTCTGATAGCACTAGAAAAATGACACTCTGTTAAGGATTTTCTCTTCAAATTTTGGGGTATTTTTAAATTCTGATATCTTTTCCCCAGAGTGGCATAACCAAGTTTTAATCATACATCCCTCTCTGAAGGTAAAGAGAAAAGGGTTGGAAATACATGTCAGGGAACTGAATTTCAGCCTGATTTTGTTAAGAAAAATACACTTCTTATGTGCAATTGTAAATGTAATCCCTGTCAAAGAACTGGTGAACTGCGAAAACACAGCAAGAACAGAGGACGAAGCAGAAAATAGGCACCGGAGGCAGTTAACTGAGCTGCATTTTTTCTCAGTAACTATTGTTGTGGACTGACCCCCGAAATGAACTGCTCTGCGATATTTCTCGGAGCTAAAAATTGTATTAAATTTTCAGTTTTTCAAACAAGCAGATCAAATATTTAGTTTTTTTCAAACCTTACATTCAGCTTTAATAGATTATTTTTTTTTCCCCCTTGTGCTTGAGAACTGAACAGTTTTCAAACCTTTGCTTTTCGGGTCCTGTTGAAATTAATTCCCCACAATCAATTAGCTGCTGGTGTAAGTGGGTGTATGATAGAAAGACCTGGAGCTCACTTCTGTCTCTACCTTCATCAGCTTTTTATTTTGGACAAGTTAAACTGCTGTTCCACATCTCAGTTTCCCCAGCTATAAAGCAAGCTTAATGATACTTAACTTCCTTTGTAAAATGCTTGGAGATCCCTGGATGACAAGACCTGTAGAAGAGTGAAGTGTCCTTAAGAAGATGGGCTCATCCTTATTGCAGTGTGGAGTTTGCTCAGGAGACAGCTCACACGTGTACCGAAGTGGTCTTTATGATGTGCTGATCAGTAGCGATGTAGCTTTTTGGTGGTGGCAAGATCAAAGCTTGCCCCAATACTCAAGGTGTGACCACACAAATGGATTTTTATAGCAGCATCCGCTTCTCTGTTTTCTTTTCTTTTTTTTTTTCTCAGTAATTCCAAACATTTTTGGTTTCTTTTCTTGAGTACCACTGGGAAGTGAGATGAAGTTTTCAAGGAGCTAGCTAGTAAATTCCAACATTTCTTTTGTGAATGGAAATACCCAGAGCTCATAACTTTTTCTATAAAGTTAAGATTGTTTTACTTCCCCATTGTGTTACCTTTATATCGTGTGTTTTCATGTGCCGTGTTATTGCCTGGTCACTTAGTATTGTCAGTCCCTGTACAGCTCTTTGCAGTCAGCTTTTATTTTTGCTATCCTGAGTTAGCATAGTGTCACTAAAAATCTGCCAGCGTGCTCTTCATTCACTTTTACAGGTCACTAAGGTCTATGTAAAACAGAACAGATCTACTGGTAGCCTCTCTCAATTGAGAAAATGGACTCTCTATATATATTCCTACCCTTTCTTTCTTGTATTTCTGTACATGATGGTCTTCCCTCCCAACCTGTAACAGCCAAATTTCAATAGGAGCCTTTGTAGAAACAAATTCCTTTCAGAAACCTGAGTAGACAATCAGCTGGATTTCCCTTGTCCCCATGCTGACTCTTCAGGGGACTTCACAAACCATGTCATTCTTCCCCTTTGCACATCTGCAAATGCTTTTCTTTATAGCGTTTGCAAATAATTCATCCAGCTCTAGCTCAGGTTCAGATTATGGGACATAGCATCGTGTCATATGTAGTAGTCACTGGCCTGATGTTCTGGAAGACCATGTCATGGTGAAAGTTTCAGTAAATATCACTTTGTTTAGCTTTCCAAAAGCAAGACTGTGGAAGGATGTGGTGTTTTTAATAAGGACATCACAGGGGAGAGTGGAGTTACTGAAGTTTAATAGTATTATTGACAAAAAAGGAATTTATCGGAAATGACCATTAATGTATTTATAGCTAAAATAACAAGACTTCTAGCATTCATAGAAGTACGCTTCGTTAACTGTCTTCCAATAGAGTAAAGGAATAGTAATAATTTATTTACTATTTCCCATCTGTCCAAAGGATGTTTTAATACAGCTGTTTACAACAGCTAGAGCACTTAATTCTTCCCATCCTCTGTCCTAGTTTATCAGTGTAATGATACTGTACACTGTTCACTAATTTTTTTCTTCAAATGTGCTGCTTTGTGCTTTTTCATGATTGTCCTAATGACATACAGGTACTTACACTTCTGAAGAGCACAACTGGCTTTCTGCCACCCTGGTACATATGGGGTTTTTTTCCAACATGTATCTATATACATTTAATTTTCTCTGAAAAACAACCCCTAGTTCTGTGCAAACATCTTGTTTGCTGATATAATTGCATCTCTGATTATTTTCTTAGTTTCTGCTGACTGTCTTCACACTTTACTTCCACTTCTGCATTGTTCTGTTCAGAGACTGAGATTTTTTATTAGTAGTATTTATAGATCTTTTTCATTTCCCCTTCTCCTTCCTATTTGACTGGCTTATGTTTTTGCTTTTGGGTTGTTGGGGTTTTTTTCTTTTTTCCCAACCACTGGATTTCTGATTAATTTAATTTTCCTATTGATTTTTTTTAAATTTCCTTCTCTTTACAGATTCCCAGTTCTTCCACTGCTAGCAAGGTTGTAGTTCATGACCTGCAAACTATCAACATCCCTGAGTTTTACATTTATCATAATTTTCACTGGTTTGCAAGCACGCTGTTGTAGCTACACAAAAAAATAATAGGCTAATTTAATTACAGTCCATCCAGACTTTATCTCCAATTCTGCAGTCATTGCCACTACTGTTTTCCTGTTGTTTACATTTTGTAGCTGTGGGGTCAATAGTGTCAAACGAGGTGTCCATGGACGCCTACAATGTCTCTTTCTTTCTATAATTTCTAATTGTGTTTGTGAGATGTTCAGCAGCCAATAAGAAACTCATGTGACCGCCATCACTTGCCCAGAAATCTTTCTCCAAAATTCATTCTCTCGAGTCTTACTCAGAATACTTTGCAGATAGGATGTCACATTTCATCAGCGAGTTGCTGGATGGTTCTTCTTTGAAGGAAGACTCTCTCTTGAGTCTTCCCTTCTGGTTCTTACTGTCAACACATGGCAACTTGAACCTGCCCGACCTGGGGAACTGCCAAGTGGACTATTGACAGCAATGTGACCGTGCTTTAGGCTCTCATGTCATCTTGGTCATTCTCAATGTGCTGGTGTGATGTTGGCTGTCAAGGGGCTGTCACTCTCTCCAGGCAAGAACTCCGTGTGCCATTTTTATTTTTCCAAGGGTATTCATTTACGGGTGTTACAACATTCAGTGTGTTCCTGGCTTGTCAGGTGAAATAGATGGAGAAGCCCTGTTAAGTCATGTGTGACAAGAGACTCCGTGGTGGTTGACTTGACTGGGAGTGACCTGCAGTGTGCTGCTTCTTTTTGAATACAAGATGTTTCAGGAGAGACAGAAGAACCATTACAAGAGGAAGAGGATCACGGGTGGGGTTATAAACTTGGAAAAGAAGCTGTGGATATGCTCATGCATGGTGCAGGGCTCTAGGGAGGACACAGTGTGATCCCAGCTAAGACTGGAGTTGTGTTTGGATTTGGGTTTAGGTGACTGTGAGCAAAGGCAAGGGTCTGTGTGCTGTTGTGTAACACAAACATTAGGTAAGGAAGGTGTCTGTTCATTTACCGCTCTCTCCCTTCCCTACTGAAACATGACTCTATCCCATACAGTCTTCGGGACATGTGTGGTCCTGCTCTGCTCGCCTGAAGAGCTGGTCTTCACTGCTGCTCTCGGGCATCTCTTCCATCTTCTCCCTGACCATGACCATCCACCACGTTATGCCTCGTTCTTCTTAATTGCATCCCATTATTCCTGATCAGATAGCATTTCCCAGCACTTTGCTGTATTCCAAAAAGAGTCATTGTGGTGGTTGTGACCTTTGAAAGGGAAACTGCTGTGATAAAAGACCCTGTCTGAGAATCATGTCAGGGCAGTATGATAGAACAATTAAAACGAGGCATTAATAAACTGGCAAACTATTCATTTCAGGTCAGGATGACAGTATATAACGCCCCAGCTAAAATGACTGCTCTGATGCCAATTTGAGTTACTTAATCCTGGGGTGGATGTTACCACATTGCGTCAAAATGCAAAGTCTAAATAGAATAATATTTACATTTCCTGGGAGTGAAGAGGAGCAAACATTCTAGGAAGCGCAGGAGTGCGAGCTTTCTGTGAAGTATAAAATAGGAAGCCCAGAAGAAATGAGCAAAATGAATGCTGGTATCCCATTAAACTCTCAAAAGAGGAGAAGAGCTTAATGACTTTCCATTTAAATTCCAGGAAAAGGAATTTAAAGGAAAACGGAAGAAAAGCCTTCAAAGTCAGAGTTCCCTCTTTTGTGCATTGTTCCCTCTTTATGCATTTGTGCATTCCTCTTCAAATATTTTGGCTATTTCATCTCACTGAAAAAGATACATTTCCTCTCGAATGGAGTTTGGTGTTTATAATAGATTTTTTTTACAACCAAAATCTTTCACTGAAAGGTTTCTTTTGGTTCAAAAGAGCTTCTGGGTTTGAATGTCCAGATTATAATTGATCAGTGACAAAACAAGTGGCCCAAATGCTTTTTGGATCACTGGCTTATAACTCCATTTTGGGGTTCTGAATTTTCCTCTCAATTTAGAAATGGAAACACTAAACTTCCAAAGCCCTGGCAAGATATGAAAGCTACTTCTTTCCCATCTGTAGTTGGAGAGGATCTTATTCCAGCAATAAGGATATTCTTAGCACATCATAAATAAAAGTAAGAGAATAAGAAACAAACTAGTTTATTCTGTCTTCAAGACCTCACCTTTGGATTAATTTTTTTCTATCAATAAATATCAAGGAAAAAATCCTTAGTTCTATTTTCTGTTATGAATCAGAAAACATGTATAAACAGAAACAAATAAAAATATCAAATGAGATTGAAGAGAAATAAAAAGGATGCCCTGCCTGCCGTCATTACTTCTTTTATATGTCCATTCATCAGCCTCCATTTCTGGAACTGGTGTGTGGGTTTTGTTAGAGCTGACCAGTTCTGAGAGAAATTAATTTGTTGACACAGAGCTCCAATAGTAACAAGAAAGTCCTTGACAAATAATTGTGTACTTTGCTAGATACAGTACAGAGGCTTTTTTCTAGGAAAACTCACTTTGCAGCAGTAAGACCTTGATTCCTTTGAAATGCTGCTATATATGTATATATAAGGAATAAACACCAGGGGCTTCATCTTCTTTGCTTGTAAATCAGAATCATTCTGGTAGTCACTAGAACTGTATGGATTCTTTCCAGCTGAGAAAATAGCTCCGTTTTCCTTTCAAAGACTTCAGCTTTTGCAGGCTGTGTGCAGCAGCCTGTTCCCTGTTGGATTCCCAGATGGTGCCTTCTGTCCCAAACAAACTCAAGCTATCATCCCTGTGAGCTGTAATATCTTACCCAGTGTGGAAAAATGGACAAAAAAAATAATCCATGTGATTATATGATAAAAATTGATCTTCAGACAAGACCTGTTTGAGTGCCACTAAAAGGTCTTACTGAGCCAAATGTCTTTCTGAAATGGAGTGCTCTTTTAAAATAAGTCGTTAAAACTGAACACACTGAAATACGTTTCTTGTAGGCAAAACCAGAAACAAGTATTTTGATGTTACCACGTTTGCATCTTTTGCCTTGGATTTTTTTGCTTGCTAAGCTCTGCCTTTGAAAGGTTATCCTGTTTGAATCGTAAAGATCTTGATGTTGGTGGCTCAAATTTTTAAGATTTCGTATAATATAACATCATAGATCCTCAGTGGATACAGCCACATCCATTCAGTTGAAGCTCAGGTAGGATATTTGGGTTAGACCTGTTCAGGGAGGAGAAGCTCATTGAAACACAGAGATGAGTCTCTAATTCTGGTCTTAAAATGTCCTCAGGTTCCCTCTTGCTGAAAGCCAGGACTCTGTACTTGGGCAGTGTCATTGAATGTTTGTCCTCACACTCTTTCTTTACACATCAAGGTATGCAGGGTGGGTGATGACTGGGTGTCAGGTCTGACATTTGTCCTTAGGTCACTACCAAGGCTTTGATGAGGTTTTTAAATCCATTTATTAAAGCAAAGTATAATTGTGTGAGTAAATATCAGGTCTGGAGTTCAGACCAGTTTAAACCTGGGACCCTCCCTAGTACTCCAGAGGAGTTTGGATCCAGGTTTGCTATTTACAGAGCAGCCGTGTATGAGGATCAGAACAGGAAATAAAACTCCCAGGTCTGAGTTTGCTTCTGCAGTTAGGTACGGTGGAATTTGGGATCGGTGTTTCTGGAGCCTTGGGTGAGCAGCGGGACAGATTTTCTGTGAATGACAATTATTACTGTAGCACCAAAGTGCCAAAAGGGTTAAGGCAGCCGTTAGCCAAAGAAGTCTTATTCTGTTCCTTCATGCTTTTCCAAAAATCAGTGTGACTTTGTGTTCACAGCTGTTCCACGGGGAAGTGTTCAGACTATGAACTGTGACCTGGTTGACAAGTACATGGCTACAAACATTAATGGAAGCAGCAGATAGACAGTTACTCTGAAATGCAAGTTTGAGATTACTGAGTACATCCTCAGGTGGATTTTAGTGTCTCTCTTCAGACTCACAGGCTTGATCACTGCCCATGAGAGCAAGGATATGCAGCATATTCAGTGCCAGAACTAGGAAGAGGACTCAGGGTGAGTGGCCGATGCCCCTCTTCTGGCCTCACTATTCCTCTCCTAGAAAATGTTCTAGAAATAATGTCCCTGGCAGGCTTGGTCCCAAGCACTGATGTATCTGCCTTCCTGTTGCTGCTGTAGATAGTCGTGATCTGTTATCAGCCCTGTATCACATGTACCAGTGCCACCCATAGTGCCTCAGATGGTACCATGGGCTGTGCTACCACTGGGATGCTCAGCTTTTGGTGGCACCCAGCACACAGCAAGAATCAGCTGAGACAGTCAGGTGGGAAAGCCAGCTGTCACCAGGGATCAGTGCGAACAGACGTGAAAATCTAGGTGAAAAGTATTAATATAATACATCCTTTCTCCATGTCATCACTGTTTCCTTTCTGCAACCCTTGGATAGGGGGAGCTTGGAGAAAAGAGTGGGAAACTGAAAAATTAATTTATATAGAATAAAAGTATTTCTAGTGAAGTAACTCCCAACTTTTCACCTAGCAATTCTTCTGGGCTGATGAATCACACTTCGGCAATATAATTTCAGAGAAGATCAAAATCACTAATTTTTCTGATGCAGCCTGCAGCAATTTGCATTTCCAGTTCCCTGCTGTCACATCAGAGTAGGACTCATGAAACTTGAAATGCTTTCTCTGGTCGGGTTCATCATGTTAGTCTCATGTGATTAGTCCTACTTATATTTGGAACTTGCCTAGGAGTCTATAATTCCATCTGGCACCTTCTATTATGATTGCAAAAGTGCCGAGTTTTGGGCTGGTGCCTTTTTTGCATCCTCTATAGAAGTAACCCAGACCTGGCTCTGAGTTGATGAAGAACCTCAAGGTTTGGTAGAAGAATATCAGAGGCAGGAGTTTTCTTTCTGTGGGTGAAGGACACCCACCTCCCCCTCAGCAGAGGCTGCCTGAACATTTCTCTTTCTGAGGAAGGGTGCAGTCACCAATGTGAGGAGTTTAAGCTCCAAGTCAAACCAGGGATGTGAAGCAGTTTTTTTGTCTCTGCTAAATAAAGTGAGAACCAATTGACTTCAAGCTCTTAAATATGACGAAGGCAATTCTAGCAAGAACAAGAATACAAACTGAGGGTTTATTTCTTATACTCCCTAAGGCCCTGCTCTGCTCAGAAAAAATCATTTCAGGAAATGTCACATGTTAACTCCTAGAGCAGCATTTTTGTATCTCACGTAATAAGTGTTTAATGTACATGATTCCCAACACTGCCCGTCTCCCAGTGTCTGTTCAGGTGCTTATTGCGCTATTTGTTATAAACCATGTTACAGTAACCGCAGGGAATGATTTGATGGGTGCCAAGACGCTGTAATCACTGAAATACATCACATTGCACAGAAAACAAAAGGAGCGTATTTTGAGAACACTGTTAAACTGGCAGCTCTGCTACAGTGTTCATGTAGTTGGAAGTCAGTCACAGAATTGTTCCATTCATAGTCTGCAAAATGCCAGGAGCTCTGGGACTCTGGGAATGCGTGCGAGATAAATATCTTCTTGTAAGCTCAGGTTGTGACCCCAGCAGTCCTGAGACAACAGTTCTGTAATTCTGACAGCATACATCATCAACAATTTTGAAAAAGATCCGTATGGTGCAAGCTACCCTCCTTTGTGTGTTGAAAGCCACACAAGGTTTGCTCCTAGGTGCCAAATCCTTCTGCTGATCACAGTCTACAAATCATAATCTCTTTTTCATGTTTGGTTTTTTTTTCATTCCTGTTTACACTGAGAGGAAACTTATAAGAAACTCGCTAGCAGATGCTAACAACAGTAATTAGAGCAAATCTCAATTCTTGGCAGTGAGATGGTAACAGAAATAATAATTACCCAGCTCAGCGGATTAAAAAGGGAAGTTGGTAAATCCATCATCTCACCTTTAAAGATAGCACACACAAAAAAATAGGCATTTTTCAGATATGATTCATCTGCTGTGTTTATATCTCGCCTGTGGAGTGCAATCCATAGGCTCCCCCAAATACAGAGTCCAGCGTGACTAGCTCACGTTCAGATCTCTGCAATGCCACCGTGTGCTTTGGGTCTGGGGAGCCCTCCCTGACCATTGCAGCCCGCTTTGGAGTGGGAGGATGGTTTCAAACACCTGCTGTATCGACACAGCACACTGCTGCCAGATGCTCTGTGCAGGGAACCTTGTGTGAGCGGAGCCAGAGACAGATGCAAAACAGCAAATTCCACCCTTAGCTCTTTGTAGCACCCGGGAAAGGTGTGAAAGGGAGGAAAAATAAGTTTCTTGCTGGGACCGTTAGTTTTGTACTCCGTTTTCGTTACTGTTTTGAAAACTGTAATAGCTCTTGGATATTTGCTGCATAATCTGGTATTTCTAGTAAAATTCTGTTGCAACTAATGATAAAGCCAAGAGGCTGTTTTCAATCAGATTTGAATTGCAAGATGTGCCTTTTACGGTGTAGCACATCCTTTAAGCCACTGTTTGACTCACTGGTCTTATTTTTGTCTTTCTCTTCCCTTTTTTTCCCCAGATAAATTTCGTATTTCTATTTAACATAGTTAGGATTTTAATGACAAAGCTGAGAGCTTCAACCACTTCAGAAACAATACAGTACAGGTAAGTCAGCTGGTGCTTCTTGCTGTTTGTGGTGTTCACAAAGAACTGCCTTGCCTGCCCTGTCCTTGTCCCATCTTTGTCTTTCCAAATGCCACTGTTTCTCTCAGCATTTATGGACAGATATCCCTCGCACAGGAAATAGCACAGGTTTGGGGGAGTAAGACTGGTCACAATCCTCTCAGTAATTTCTAGGTAAAATCTGAGTGGGTCAAGCTGAGACTTGGATCCTGATGTCCTCAAATCAGCCTCCTCTTGACTTTGGAGGCAGTTTTGCTGCAGTAATCGGGTTTTGTTGTTTTGCCTAATTCCTTCCTTTTACTCCTGTCTGGGGTTTGGGGACAAATGTGAAGTTAATGCAGTGGTCTGATTTTCTTGTTCATTATTTTCTCTGCACATTTCCTGAGAAATGAAGGCGGAAAATACCGCTTTTTTCGAACCTCATGCCGTGAAACTAAAACTGCAATGAAAAAAAAAAATTGATTCAAATCTCAGTGTATTTTTCTCCCTGCTGCAGTTGGCAGGGAGCATTTATTAGATTCTGAGGCAGCCTAAAGTAACTACCTTTGTCCTTGAACAGATGACGGTGAGCTTATCCTAGCTACAAGCTCTGCGAGGGAATCTTCTTTTTCACAGCCTAGATAGAAATCCTGATAATTCCAGGAAGGCCTGGGGCTAGCTGCGCAGTCTAAAGATTTGTTAAGCAAGTATTAAATAAATGATGTGGCAGCTACTTTGTTAAGACTGTCACTCTATCCTGACACTGGCAATGCTTTTGTGCTCCCCTGCCTGCCTGTCTTTATCTGCCAGTTATGGCATTATGCAGAGATTTATGCAGACTTAGCAAAACTGAAGTCTTCTGTGTTTGTACAATGTCTAGCACAATGAGGTGCTGTTCTCCAACTGACATCCCAAGATGCTATTATAGCACTAATAATAAAGATGAGCCCCTAATAATTCTGTTAATAATCACTTATGCTTCATTGTGTACTTTCTCCTTGTTTCTTGTTTATAAGACAGCCCTAAGCGATTGTGTTGGGTGTGCAGGTGTTGCAGAGAGTGAGAATTTATACTCCAGACAGAATTAAAAGATGGGAGTAGGGCAGGTCTCACCGGCACAGCATTCCTGCCCTGGTCAGCAGCTAAATTGTGCACTTATCGCATCACCCTGAGGTGTAAGAAATCACTCACTGGGGATGCAGAAAATTTCAAGGCTTCAGCTTAATGCAAGCCTCATTGATAGGAGAGAAACTGTCTGGAGGAAGAGAAAGAAAAGGAGGGATGTGAAAAAGGTTTCCACTTGTCCCTTGGAGTTTAGAGTGTGGGGACAAGCAGCAGGATTCAGAGGCAAGTGCTTTCTCAGGACGTGTTTCTCCAGGTGTCAGACACTGGTCAGAAAGTGTTAACTAGCAAACTCAGCTGTGGCTGCACAACCTGCAGTGGAGGCTGTCACTCTTTCCATGCTCCCCTGCTAAACTCTATCCAGCCTTTCATACATCCGTGGGCTCCCTCTTAAATATCCTCTCCCGAGCCCTAAGAAACGTGTGGTCTTCATTGCCTGAGGACCTGGGGAGCCTCCAGCTTGGGTTGCACAGTAAGCTGCTCACCAACCTTGGGACTGTGCAGGCAGGCTGAGAAGTGTCTAAAACTTGGATGTCCTCCTGGGAAAAAGCTCAAATTCTCTGGCCATTGTGCAAATATGGGCTTCCACTGCTATCCTCAGCAAATGCTCTAGCAGCATGCCTCGAGGGATGGAGGTACCCACAGGCAGGACTTGTGGTCCCCAACTCCATTCACTCACGTTAGACACTGGACAGAAGTCGACATGTGAATTTCTCTCTTGAAATGCTTCTTTCCTCCAGTGACTGTACATATTGGACAGCCATGAGCAGACACATCTTAGGCCACCCTTTTGCTTTCTTCTCACCCTGTCTGACATGTGCAGGTGCTGAACTGGTTTAAGGAGGCACCTCAGTTCCCTCTCTAGCTGATGGAGGTACTTCACTTCCCTCTGAATTGCTTTGAGACTTCTCCTTCACTAAAGGAGTGATTTATTTGGATTCTGTCAATCTACAGCAGTTCAGATAACACGGTGGTTCTTTTTTTTTTGTTTCTGTTTCCTCCCCACAGGAAGGCAGTGAAGGCAACGTTAGTTCTCCTGCCTCTGCTAGGCATCACCTACATGCTTTTCTTTGTCAACCCGGGTGAAGATGACATTTCCCAGATTGTCTTCATCTATTTCAATTCCTTCCTGCAGTCTTTTCAGGTAAGAGAGCTGAGACCAGCTACTGCTGAAAGGATCCTCAGTGCTTTTCAACGATGGAACTTATTTCACTGTGGGTGCCCCATCCCTGGAGGGGTTCAAGGCCAGGCTGGATGAGGCTTTGAGCAACCTGGGCTAGTGGGAGGTGTCCCTGCCCAAGGCAGGGGGTTGGAACTCGATGATCTTTGAGGTCCTTTCCTGCCCTAACCATTGTGTGATTCTGTGGCAATGAAGTCCATGATAGGTGTGTTCCTCTGCTGTACCTCTGCTTAAAGACCTTCTTGAAGTCTGGTGGAACTATACTTGACATTATGACATGTGTTATCTGCAGGAAAAAGCACTCTGATACCCAGGATATTAATACAAATATACAGCACACACGCTGTCAAGCCAAATCTAGGGTTATGGTGCGTGTTTAGCTTTGAAACACGGAGCATCCCAGCAGAAATTGAAACTGAATATCCAAAATGAAAAACGGCCCCTTTAATCAATGAACAAAGGAACTTTAGCCTTTACCAGTGAGCCAATCCACATTTTTCATTCCCTAAAATAATTGTATTTTTTATCTGCTGTTGCTCCGTGTCTCAAAAACTGCTACACTGCTTATTTTGTTGTCAGTGATATGAAGACATATGTAAGATAGCAAGCGTGGGGAATCTCTCCTTTATGGTGACAATAATTACAGTCCATTGCTGAAAGCAAAATGGGATTCTGCTTACAGGTTTAGAGATGAATGTGTCATCGTGTTGTCATCTGAGCTTCCATTATAGGCATTCCAACCCTAGCAGTCGTTACAGGGGTCTGGTCACTGCTGTCAGTAGATTCCACAGAGCAGTTCAGCCCAGATGGACGTAGGCAACCTGATGATACACTTCCCACACAAGACCACCCATCAGTGGTGTCTGAGACATCCGCATAGAGCTGGCAAGCATGACATAGCACCTTGGAGGTCTGTGTATTTTTGGGGACACAGCTGGAAGCTGTAGATATGCTTTAGCACAGCTGAAGTAGCAATCCCCTCTATCAGTGGAAGAGCTCTCTAGATTCTAGCTCTCATGCCTCAGCATCAGATGCAAGACACATGGTATTTCTCATGAAGCTGTAGGGTAAAGATTTCATCTGTCTAGAAGTGGATGATCTCAACAAGATTATGTGTTTGCTCAGGGTAAAGCTCAGTCCCTGATTCTGCATGTTCAAATACTTACCTGATAATTGCTTTCTATTCTTTCCAGGGTTTCTTTGTGTCAGTATTTTACTGCTTCTTGAATGGTGAGGTAAGTAGTGTCCCCTTCTGTCGGTGTAATTAATTCTTGGGAGGTGGAACCTACTTCAATGCCTGATTATAGGGACATAAGGATCATCGTCCCACCAGTCTGTTGCTCTTGCAGAAGTTTCTGTTAATGTGCATCTGGATTTCCCAGCCCTCTTTGTAGGTCTCCTTTGTTCACAAAGCTTTGTCAAATTCAGTTTATTGCCTGAGAAGTCAGGGCAGAGGAAAAGAAGACTTCTCAGTTTATAAAATTATTGTTCTTTATTTTAAGACTTCTTTGAAGTTTCTCATTAATTACAAATATGATTCCTGGGCATGTGTGAGCATTACTTCTGAGCTGGGCTCTTGTTAAGTTGCAGGTGACCCATTTTTATAATGGGATTGCCACACTGGGTTGAGAGAGTTTTTCTGTGTGGATATCTATCTCTGAGTGATCAATGCCTGTTGCATTCAGCAAAGAGGGCTGGGGACAGGGTCAGTAGTGTTCCTAGGAATTAATTTTAGATACTGCTAATCAAGCAAGAAATGTTTCACTAATATCCCTTCAGCATTTGACTTACACCCCAAAATGTGAGAGGTTTATATCTTTTCTCCTACTGACAGTGTCTCATTTACCTGCATTTAAGCATGTTGTCTTTGTCCAGCTAAAATTTGTGTCTCGGCAGAATTTAATTCCATGGCTTCGTTATTCCTGCTGTATTGGTGCGTACTTTGTATGTGCTGCTTCTTAATTTCATTGTGGGCTCCCTGTGTGGCACTCTGAGAAAGAATGGGCATGTCTTCTCACCCCGCTGCTCTGCAACTTTTTCTGTACTTCAGCCAAAGCAGCACCACTTTTTATTTTTTTTGCTTTTCTTCATTTCCCCTCTTCCTCATTAATATTCTGACCTCTTAATAAATAGGGAGGTGAAATCTTCCCCCAAAAGTACAGATACCTCAGCTGTGGGACTGCAGTTACCTCCAAACCTTGCCATGTATCTGAGTTTCTTGTGACCGTACTTTGTTTTTGTGAGCCCCTGTGCTGCAGTCTGATGAGGTTAAAGGCACCAGAAGTCTGGCATGTCCTTTCAGTGATACTTGTCATATTCATCAGGTTTACACTGTTAATGTAGAAGGAGAATCATCCATGTAGACAGCAAGCTTCTTTTTATTTCCCTTTTTTTTACTTTTTTTTACTTTTTTTCTTCTTTTTTTTTCTTTTTTTTCCCTTTTTTTTCTTTTTTTTTCTTTTTTTTTCTTTTCTTTTCTTTTTTGCCAGTGCCACAGTGAACATCAGGGCTGGAACCTGGGACACAGAATTTCATAGTCAGGACTTTGTATTACCCTAGCACGCTTCCATTCTCTGCACTTGGCCTAGGACCAGTTGGCTGTTGGTACCAGGCTTTCACTTTTTTATCTCTTCTGGGATTCTTTCAGCTGTCTTGTAGTGGGAGAAATAGCTCCTTCAGTACAGCACTCTGAAGTTCTCTGTCCAAGGTCATGAGCCAACTTCCCTTCTGGAACTTAAATGAGTTCAGACATAATCAGACTTGTTGAAAGGCAGGGTGGTTCACCTCTTGTGCTTCTTCTATGGCTTGATAACAATCTACTACCAGTTCTGGAATGATTTCCATAATAGTGGTTTTCCCAGATATATCACACCAGCATTCCTGGGAGCCAGTTATAAGTTAAGAAGTGATCTTTAAGGTCCCTTCCAACCCAAACCTTTCCATGGTTCCATGATTCTACTTACAGGCTGCTACTTACAGGCTATTTTCCTTTCAGAACAAAATTTAGTGGATCTCACTAAGAGTGCTGGTACCTCATGTGGACAGAGTGGCATTTCCTTCATCACCACTTCTAGCAGGGATGCCTCCCTGAGAGCCACTGGTGTCAGGAGAATGCCGCTAGGTACTTACGAACTTCCAGTAACTGTAGTAGAGCTCAAGCAATATGGATTGCAGATGAAAGTTAGCAAAGTTTCTGTCTTCTTGTCAGTGTTCTGTCCATGAAGTTTGGCAAACGAAACAGAAATGAGTTTTTTCTCTGTAAAGTCTTGTAGACTTCCTAGATTTGGATTTCCTTACGACTTAGAGTGTTTCTCTTCCTATGAGCTCTTTTGCCCCAAATCGGAGGAGTTACTCAGCTGTGCTGCTTGAATAGATGGGATGTTCCTAGTGGAGAAGGCGGTGCGTCTAGCACTCTAACTGGAGATGACTCCTTGGTAATACAAAATATCACCATAAAAGGTCTTGGTCCTGATTTTGCCATGATTTGGTCTGACAGTTCAGCAGTGGGATCACTGAAGGGAAAAAACGAAGCTATTAAATTGCAGTCCACGCAAAGAATTTCAAATGGGATGAGTTTATTTCCTTATGCTTTGGAGCGGGCATTTGACCTCAGAATGCAAATATCTCGCTTTCCCTCATTTCCACAATCCACAGTGTTTCACACAGATCTTGGATGAGCTTTGTTGGCTGCAGTGAGCGTTAAGCTGATGGGCCAGGTCTTGAGAGAGTGTGTATTATTTGAGCTCCTCTACTGGAGAGATGATCCTTCAGATTTTTGATATGAATATCTTTCTAAGACAACACATTATACTCAAGTTATTCCAGTGAACCAAGGGAGAAGAAGCTAAAAGAGGGTAAATTTAGACTAGACATTAGGAAGAAATTTTTCACTATGAGGGTGGTGAGACACTGGAACAGGTTGCCCAGGGAGGTTGTGGGTGCCCCATCCCTGGAGGGGTTCAAGGCCAGGCTGGATGAGGCTTTGAGCAACCTGGGCTAGTGGGAGGTGTCCCTGCCCATGGCAGGGGGGTGGAACTGGATGATCTTTAAGGTCCCTTCCAACCCAAACCATTCGGTGATTCTATGATTCTATGAAAGTTGACAAGATTTTATGTTTTGTTGCTTCTGAAAAGTTCTGAAGCTGTTTTGAACAAACTGTGTGTGCCGTGGACAGGCATGAGAGGCCGCTGGCACTTGACTCATTAATTTGTCTAGAGACTTTATGGAAAAAAAGTTGTATTTTTTGGACACAGAGAAAAATCTACTAGCCCTAGAGGGCAAACATATGCAAATTTCATTTCATCTGAGTGGTAAAGAGCATCTCTGGACTTAGAAGAAAATTGAGAATGAGAGGCTTCTGAGAATTTGGGATGTTATGAAAAATGGCATAATGAAAAATATGTATGCATTTATGTTACATGTCACTTCAAACGAATGAATGTAGGTTGTGACCTTTCTTTTCAATAACTGCAAAAATCAAGATGGTCCTCAAACATTTTTCTCTCAGGTCACACAGATCACAAGACTGAATTTAATGTCACTTAACACAGGATTTAAAAAAAAAATATTTAAGATAGAATTTTTGTGGAACAATGATAGATACAATGGCATGAAGCTGTACTGAAGAAAATGTGTTTCCATGAAACTTCTGTTAGACATTTTTTATTGCAGTTCACTAAAAAAAAAAAACTTTTGGTTTTTTCAGTTGATGAAATTTATTCTACCTAGTTCAGTTTGCTTATAACAAGGTAATAATGTTTAATCAGGCATATGCTTTAATGGTATCTCATCCTTATGTAAGTTTGAATGAGAATATAGATCCATAGAAACCAGTAAATCATCTCTCCAGCCTCTGTAGTACAAGCTGATGAGTTCAGTCCCGTAACTGAGCTTGATAGCCCGTGTTTAATTACAGTCTGTCTTTCAAAAGGGTGTTTGGTGTGGGATTCTTCTCAGATGGTGCCTCTGATTTCCCTGACAATGATCGTTAGAACTGAATGTTGGATAAAAACATCACTATCCTGTCCAGGTCACAGCCAGACCTGAAGCTGAAAAGAGGCTCAGTGAAGGTTACAGTCGTTAGGCATGTGTAAGAAGCCCTTATAGTTGTTTGCATGATATGAATATATATGGATATAGCATTCCCTGCAGTTCTGTTCTCTCTTTGACTGATTCCAGATGAAGCGTCTTTGAAGGAAGATGGATCTTCCCTCCATTTCCCTGTCTAGTGTGCTATCTACCCTCTCAGCCGTTCCTCCTTGCTAGTGATGGTTTTCTCTTGAGAGAAAATAAAGTATTTCAGAGACAGAAAGGGAAAACGTGCATTTAGAGTTCCATATTCCAAATATATCTTCCTGGATGGTTGTGTTAGTTTTGGTCTTATAGCTGCTGTCTGTTGGAGTCTGGAGGGGAGGAGGCCAGATCTCAAATCCTGCAGCATCCCCCAGAAAAGGAAATAAAATATTTACGGCCAGCCACTGGTGAACCTCCATGGAAATGAGAACTTCACTGATAGGGCTGGCTCCACTCCTGCTACCTCAGCAAAGACATGATGGAAACGAGAGGATAATGGAGGAAGGATCCCTGCCTATCCTTGTTATGCTAGGTGCTTCGCATCATTTCCAGTAACCACCAGTGCTGATGCCTCAGAGAGTTCTGTGATCATTGGAAACCTTACCAACTATAATAGGAGATAATAACATAGCTGTACCATGGCAGGGTGCTTTTGAATGAAGGTGATGGTGTGTGAGAACAACCCAAACATATAAAGGGATAGTGCTTGATGAAGGGATGGACAGAGAAGAGCAGTCTCCACTGTCAAGCTGAGTAAAGGAAACGGGAAATCCTGACTACACATGGTGAAAAAAACCTGTAGTGAGGGTGTTTAAGCACTAGAAGAGAGGCCCAGAGCTGTATGAGATCTCTGTTGTTGGATGTACTCAAAATGACTGGATAAGGCTCTGACATAATTTCAAAACTGGATATAATTTCTACAGTGCACTTTCTTTGATCATGGCATTGGACCAGAGGCTTCTGAGGTCCCTTCCGACATTAATTATTCTATAATTCATGAAACCTATGTCTACAATAAGGTGGCTGTCCTTCATTTCTAACCATGTACCTTGAAGGGATACATAACTATCAAGGCCTGTGTCTGGAATAATCTTGCAAAGCATGAATTCTCACCTCAAGCAGGTCTCAGGTTCTAGTGTTGTCTGGTCAATATTGATAATCAGCTATGAATTAACATTTCAAATGGAAAGCAATTAACTGACTTAGAGAGAAGCTATAACCAGAGAGGACTAGAACAGGTTACTTTGTTACTTAGCACCGTAAATTTTTCTCACAGCAAGGTGCAAGACAAAGATAAATGTGTTTAACTTCTTTTTTGTGATGGCCCTTTACCCAGGCACCATCTGTCTCTCAGAATCTGTTAAGCTCAAAGTGGCTTACTTTGATCTGATCATCTTGGGAGGCTATTCATTATAATTGCCAGCTATGAATCACCACCTAAATGGTTAGTCATCCACCTGCCCATCAATCTAAGCAGACTTCACATTAATCATTCTGAACCCAAAGGATATGTATTAAGCATTCCTTCAATTCACTGAATAAATATGAATATGGGGGTGGACTAGAGGGCTGAAGTTTAATTTCATCTCCAGCAATGATTGCTTTCTGAGAAAAGATGTCCAAAAATGTGGGCATGAGTACTACTCCTAAATGCCCCTGAAGATGACTGGTCAATATAGAGTCAACTGAAGGGATCAAACCTTCCCTTTGGGACCACCAGGCAGCAGTTCATTACAGGTGTTCTGGTAGAAAAAGTCACCTTCATTGCTTTGACTCCAGTAGGTCTGTTCAGACTAGGATCCTGACAAAGAGAAAAAAATGAGAAATCCAGGCATGGTGAAAGGTGGCAACTGGTTTGAGGGTCCTTCTCCACCTCATCTTCCTTTTCACTACACCACTGCTGTTATGATCCTGCCTCCAGAGGACTCCACAAAAAAACCCACAGATGCTTGGAGTGGGCTGATTGCATTCATGGCCTCCTTCTCTAGTGATTAGTTCAGGTCCTTTGGAGCCCAGAAGAAGGGAGAAGCATTTACTTCCACCCCAAAATGTGTGGCAAATCCGTTCCCTGTCTTAGGAAGATGGAACACTGATAATTGCATCTTTATAGAGATGTTTGGTTCAATTTTTTTGTCGAGTGGTGATATGACCATCTTTGGCCTGAGGGGGTGTCTTTACTGGGGGGCTCGTAAAGCCATACCAGTAGGGTGAGAGGTGGCTGTAGGACATACATATAGTTGCTCAGTGATATAATTGATTTGCAGAAAATAGATAAAGACTCACTCCTAAGTCTCTGAGAGTGTTAGCATTCCTCACCTGCAGATCCCTACGTCTGTCAGTCCAGTGGTCTCTGCTTAGGCTGTTCTGTTTCTTTGCTTCCATTCAGAACTGCACTTAATCCTTCCAAGGATCTGGAGAGGCTTGGCCTGTAGGCTTCTTCACAGCATTTTCTATTAAATCCAGCATTTACTATCCCTCCTCTCTTGATGGACACCCTAACACTCTGAAGAACTTTCAAGGTATCATGTAAGGCATCACCTTACATTGGTGTAAGTTCTGTTAAGTAATGGATGGAATTTGTCCCCCTAACGTTAAACATCTAGTACATACACGTATGCCGTTGAGCTGATCACCCTCAACTTCATTTATAATTAATGATTCACCCAAATGAGGGTAGATTTCAACTGACCTATTTTAGTTTTGTCTTTCTGATGAACTGCTGCCAATACCTTATGGCTTTTCCTGTGTCTCTGCTGGATGTAGGAGAGGCAAGGGCTTCAGAAACTTCATGGAAGTGGGTTAAACTGCAGAGTCAGGCACTGAGACCAGTGCCTTGAAATATAAAGTCAGCATAGCCAGTTCTCTTTTGATGATCTGGACATTCAAGTCCCCCTTGCTCATCTGTAGTTTACAATTAGATTGAGTAAGTGTTCATCAATTTTTCCACAATTTACACTGCTGTTCATGACAAAAGATGTTTAAAGTCCACAGTTGTTTTCCAGTTACCTCCAACTGCAGTGCAAGTATCTGTAACATGTCACAAAGGTGCTTAAGTGTAGGTGGAACTTGATGAATTCATCACGGAGACCTGTTTTCATAGAGCAAAAATCAGTGTGTTTCCAAGCCCATTGAGATCTACATCAACCTTTTTTCATTTATTTCATTTGCCTTTGGATCAGGTTTCCTGGGAGTAAAAAGTTGCATATGAGCAAAGCAAGAACTTAATTAGGGTTGTGTAGTCACACACTACTTAAGCCCATGATTATTCTATAGTCAGAGAGTACCTGTTGTCATGTGTTAACACTTTCCTGCAAGAGATGTTCTCTGGGGACAGAGTATGGTGGCATCCCAAGAGTCTTACTTCCAGTTTCCATTACCATGACAGCTCATTAAATCCTTCTCTCCTTATCAGACCCTTCCTTTTTACCTACATTACTAATACTCTATTTTAGTATTACGTCAAGAAGCCCCAAGTGAATAGACCCTTTTGGTCTAAGCACTGCGTAAATGGATCCAGCTTGCTTCCTCTCTGCTAATAAGACATGACATTTCCTCCAAAACCTGATTTTTAATGCTGCTACAGGCTCTTTCTTCAGCTCATATCTAATTGATGGCTGCAAGAAATTAGCCAGCAGCCAGTGTCTAGCATAAGTAATAATAATACAAAGTTGATGTCTGTTTTATCAACAGCAAATCTTTTCTGCACGTTGTCATCCTTCTCTCCATTTCTTTCATTCTTTTTGTTGTTTTTATTCTGAGGAAGAGGAGGAGAGGTTTTTAACAATTTTTGTGATCGGATGTGGTTTTTAGTGATTTTTAGATGTGATCAGAAAGTTTGAGAGCTCCTCAGATAGGTGATCCAATCAGGAAAGAAAAACTATCACCCCTGACTTCTCTCCATCCCATCACCTGAATTCTTTCCCTTGACTGCTCTAAAGCCATCCTGCTGAGAGCAATGCCCACACTCTGTAGGCACAAATACGCTGGTAAATCTGATTTGACCACATGTTCAGAAACTGTGATTATTCACAGTACGCTAAGTGCAAAGAGCTGAAAAGGGTAATTCTGCGAGAGTAACTGTTTGCAAGAAAATGACAGACCAGGGGTCAACACAGAACTGAGCTCTCTGCTCAGCAGCGCAGATAGGCTTTGTCATCTCAAGCAACTGAAGTTACACAGAGGTGAAGCTGATATTGCCCAGACTCCTTGTTAAGCGTGAAGCACTGCTGATAGCCTGTATGCATCTTTGGGCTATTACAGGCAAGTGCTGTTAATTTCAGGTTATAGATGTGCTAATGCTGGCTCTAGGACATAGTACTGACTCTACAAATGCTTAACAGATAGGCACAGTTGCTCTCATGGAGATTAACAACCAGGTTTGAAGTTGTTATTTTGCTTTTATCTTTTTCTATTACTCTTCTGCTGTGTAATAGCTTTTTTGGTGTCTTTTTTAACATATTATTATAACAGTCACAGACTATTTTCTTTTTTCTTTTCTGACCTAAAGTTAAGCTAGCATTTTGTTTCTTGAGTTCAGTTGAAGACATAAATTTGAGCTTAACCTTTTCTGCTTGCTCTCTGGTCGCATCCTAATTGCAGTGAATTATTTTGTCCTTAAGAAATGCTTTGCACTCACCTCTGTAAGTGCAGAGTCTATTTCCATGTGCCCAGTCCATTAGGAATGGCTCCAGCTGTACAAGATAGCACTTTTGTTACTACTTTTTATCTGCTCTCAAAGCTTGTAAGAAAACCGTATCATAAAAGCCATTGGGACAACTGCTTGTTTAGACTCCCGTCTTTATCTCCAGGTGACTCTTTTTGACTTGATTGGTTTGAAGCACAAATGATAAATCTAATCTGGCTTCACTGGCTGAGTAAGTATCTGTTCACACAAGTTGCTCAGAAACACCAAAAGCCCACCAGCTGCCTCCCCCTCCTCATGACTCAATGAAGTGCTGCTGTAGGAGCACCTGGGATACTCAAATTCACAGGACTGCCAGTCTGCTCTTAACGTTTCAGCAAGACTGTGCTGTACATGGGGATTTATTCTCTGATTTTGCACCTGAGATGAAGAAATTCACCTCTTTCAAGGACTTAAGTGGATCACAGGCTCCCTGTAAAAGGGTGAATTTCACTTTAGCAGAAAGGGGAAAAGGCTTTTTAACCATATCTCCTCATTTGATGACATCTGGGGAGACATGAGCATTCAAGAGGCAACATCCCTCTACGAATCAAGTCCCATGTTGTTCATGGGACAATTTCCCATGACAATGGTTACCCCTCTGACACTTTCCATGTTACTTGTACCATTTGCCTGAGGTGCCCAACATTTAGCTAAGCTGGTTTTGAACTCAAAGGAGCAAGATGGAGCGAGGACTTATTCATTCCACATAGCTAGGTCACCTCCTTAGGAGGATCATCTCACCTTCTCCATTTTCTATAATGAAAGCATAGATAATTGGCCAAGACTAGGTATCAAGCTTTCAGATGAAGTGCATCCCCCCTTGTATGTACTCTGGCACGTGTATTTGCCTTTGGGTTTATATTATGGGCACCCTTAAATCCAGAATCCCTTGGCAACTCCAGGTAGAACCATGACAGGTTTGCAAACAGTGGCCGTCCAGAAAAGTCCAACACCATGACACATCTTCTTTCCACTGTTTCTCATGTTTTAACAGAAGGATTCAGTGAACCAGTGAGGCTGGTTTGATGAAATGGTGACAGTCAGCAGCCCAGGCTGGCTTCTGCTGTGGTAGCATACAGCTGAGTCAGCCCATCCTGATTCTGGCTATCTCATATAACTATCTATTTCACTGAACCCATTTGGTAAACCAACCAAACCCCATCTTGAAACTAGTGGAAGTGTTTTGTACCTACTTCTTCATAATGAGAGGCTCTTCCAGAAATCGCCTGCACTGTTGTTTAACCACGTTATTCTCATTGCAAATTCATTCGTGATGGTCATGCTCCTCCTGACAGTGCTGTCTTTTAACTTTACCTTTCACTGGATGTTCACTCTTCCCCTTTTCCATGCAGGCAGTCCTGGCCCCTCATAGCCTTTATTTTCCTAGGGTCTGTCCCTCCTCTTCAGTGTAAAACCCATTATTGTATATTGAAAAAAATCATTGATGCAAAATCAAAAGAAAGAAACCCATTGTGTCACTCTTCTCGCCTTACTAAAAATATCTGCATCTCCTTGTCATAAGTGTCTGATCAAGATGCACAGCTGACACACAGTTGAGAAAATAACCAAAGAGATCATCAGGTTCATTTTGCCCAATCTGCACCTTCTGGAAGGGCTCTGATAGAAAAGCGAGATTTCCAGCTTCAGGACTCCCCTGACAAGGCACCAAAGAGGAAAATTGCAAAACTGTTTTCCAAGTTGATACTCACAAACCTGAACTGGGTGACTGATGGACAAAGCTGGTGATGAGAAGGGATCGTTAGGTGCCAGACCACAACAGTGCGGAGTTTCTAAGTAGTAGTGCTACAGACTATGGGCTAAGTCCCTGAAGGCTCACCAAGAAATGAGGGGATTGAAACCATCTGAGAGAAGTGCAGATCCCTCCTTCCCATGTCCTCCTTACGAACTGTTGTATGTTTTAACTGTCAGACCATCATTCCCATTTATCTGGGACACCTAATACTGAATGTGCGAGGTTTGGGTGGGAAATGTCTCTGCTACTAGAGCTCATCAGCTCATTTGGGCACCTGTTAGACACCATGTTGGAGCTGGTCTGAAGTGGGGTTGGGCAGTGTGTGTTCCTCGTGTTTTGTATACGCTTCACACTGTGCCTGAAGACAGGCCCCAGGTTCTGAAAGAAATAGAGAAAAGCAGTGACTGTGCACCTTTGGACAGTTTCTTTCAACACCATCTTCCCTGCAATCCCAGTGGTGATTATCGATACACCCAGGGTGGCTTTGATCTACCTCAGGTGCTGATAGCTGAGAGTCTGTGTCAGCATGGGTCCCACACAGGCTGTGCAAGCTCATCCCAAGCCTTGTACAGTTGCCATGGCAGCTGGTCTATGTTGAGGTCTACTCTACAACAGTATCAGTGCTATTAATACCCAGGATTTATCCTGCTGGTGGTAAAATGGGGATAAGAGCACTCCTTTACTTTTGAGGGATGCAGAGAAGATTAACGTTTGAAAAACATTCAGGGTAAGGTATGAATATTGTCTAAATTTAGCTAAATTTACAATACGGACATCTAAAGCAGAGCTAACTGTCCAGGCTCACTTTATAACTAATGAAAGGAAATAAATATTTTTCATCTGACCATGGTAGCTGGCCTGCTTTGGACATCTGCTCTAGGAGGAGATGAACCATTCCCTTTGACCGTTCTCTCCTGGTCAGGAAGAGAAGTATGGATCAGTAGCCGAGGTGCAATGTCTACCTTATATTACTTATAATCCCACCTTCTAAACAAATGTATTTTTGGCAAAGGAGGCCCTGGCTTGATATAGAGGTTGTATGTCGAAATGCTCTTTTTTCCAAGTTGATTGGTTTTCAGTTTGGCAACAGAACATCAACATCTTTTCCAGGTGTCAAGAATACAATTACCCATGGACTGTCCAAGAAGATGGGCCCAGATTAGTCTCACCTGATTTTGTAGGCTTACCTAGCTGCCTAGGGTAGGGTCTAAATTGATCTCATCTCTACAGTAAGCAGAGGTCAACAAGAATATGCAGAAAATGGTCTGAAGTTTTCATTTTAGGTTCTGACTTTGAGTCTTCTATGCCAATGACTTGGCAGGAATTGATTGCAGCCCATGTTAGGACTATGTCAAGCTTTCCCTCCCATTGTATTTGGGGATAGGGTTCTTATCACCTGGCTTTCCCTTGAGTATTTCCGTTATATTTGAACTAGAGCTCCTGGGCGCTCTCTTTGGTTCATTCACCAAAATAAGCACTTAAAGTTCAAGATTCATCTGACCTATTTGCAAGCATCTGCTTGATGATGACCTCCTGTTGACTGTAGCGTAGCTCTCCTCTGCCTGTACAAGATGCTCGTAGGGATTAGGTCAGGAGTGTCTATGGTGTAGACACCGGTGTTTAGTTAGATGATCTGTGATTCCCCTTCATACACAAGGGAAGAAGGAGCAACTACAGGCTCTGTGATAGGTGCCTCTAAGACCTCCATCAGGTGCATCCATCTTGAGAGCTTGATTCGATTGCATAAGCTTAGGCATGTATTGCCATTTGAAATGCTGTATGGGATTTAAAACATCAGATATGAGACATGAGATGTGTGAAACCCATGCTTTTTCCCAAAGCGCAGAAGAATATCAGGTGAACTATATGTCCATGTTTAGGAGGCTGAATCAAGCCCTGCATGTTCCACTGGCTTGACGCATACCATTATTTATCTCAGAGCTCTCTAGTGTTCCTTTACAGAGAACACCCGAGTATTCTAAGGGTCATGTTCTTTCCTTCTTTTTTCACCAGGTCCGTTCTGCTGCCAGGAAAAGATGGCACCGCTGGCAAGACCATCACTCCCTTCGAGTGCGTGTGGCACGTGCCATGTCCATCCCCACCTCTCCAACACGAATCAGCTTCCACAGCATCAAACAGACCGCAGCTGTGTGATACGCCCTCCACAGACACGCCCAACCTGGTGGCCTTCAGGGTTCTTCTTTCTTCACTCTCCCCGAGCCCCTTTCTTCAAACTTTCTTCCTTTATTCTGCACTGCTCTCTTTCACAATGAGGTGCCCATCATATTTTTGTGGACTCTCATCGCCCATATTCATGATGCTGCTTTAAGGCAACCAGGCAAAAGCCTCTTGGAGCAGGTGATGATGAAACATTCAAAGAAGAAAGAGATTCAACACTGGCTGCACCTCGTGGAAGTTCACAATACAAAGTCTAAAACAGCACACTGGCAGGAACAATCAATTTTTTTGTCCTTTCCTTTTTTTTGTGTTTCCCTTCCGTATTGTGGTGAACAAAGACTATTTTTAACATACTGCCCATCTCACCCTGTACATTGATTCCCAATGATTTCAACAGTTTGGTGTATAGATAGCTCATCTCTTTCTTGTTTCTTTGTAAAAATTTCTTCTCTGCAGAACTGTCATTTGAGAACACGTTGGCAGCAAGAAAAAAGGGCATCTGAATGGTGGTGTGAAAAATTCAAATTTACCTACCTTCCCCATTTTTCCCTTGGATAGACTGGGAGTTGGCCAGGACATCGCTGGACTGTTTAACACAGGACACTTTGCCTTGCAAGAACCATGCCCTGTTCATACACAAAATTTTGAAAAGAACAGCAATATCTCTAGATAGGTCTATAAAATATCCTTATTCCTCTTAGCCCCATGCTTTCGACACAATGTAAGTAGCATTTGGAAAGTCTTTGGGTTTTTTTCAGCTGAGAGGATTGGCTTGGGGAAGGACAACAGAATGTGTTTTCCGGGTTTAAAAAATACAAAAGGGAAAAACTGTAAGAATAATAATGAGAAGGGAATGTTTGCATTATGAGGATAGTGCTACATGCTGCACAAAGATTATCTATTGAGCATTTTGAACTAGAGCAGATGTATCTACTAGGCTTTTTATGTGATGTTCAAAAATACTGTATATTTTCAGTAATAAACACTACTCTGGGTTGGTTTCAATAAAACCAGGCATCATTTTCTTTAATCTGGAAAAGAAGAGGACAACTATCTTGAGAGTGGTTTTGTATCTAAGATCAGGGAAAGAAATCCTGTTTTATAATGAGCCAGTAACAAGAACAACCTCGTGATAAAAGCTGAGCAAGAGGGCATTTAAATGCAAGATGAATTGTTTCCCTTCTCAGTTCATGGTGTTACACTGGATCCCTGTTCCTCTGCTCTCCCCTTCTCTCCATTGGGTTTTGCAACAGCAGAAAGACAAAAGCAAGTTGTGTAATATATTCTTCATCACCTGTATCTCACCAGTGCTGGAGTAATTTCCTCTTTCCACTTCAGCATGCTTATTCTGAATTTTATTCACATCTTTTAGAGGACTTTCCAGCACAAGCTGAATTAAAATCTCCAGGTTTAAATTGGTCTCTCTCTAGTTTTTAGGATTACACAAATGTTAGTCCCCTGCTTTTGGGGGCTAGCAGATCCGTCACGTTCAACTTTGACCTGGTTGGCGATGCACTGAAAAACTAAATTAAAAATTTAAATTTAAATTCCAAAATTAAAAATTTCTAACTTTCCCCCCTCCTAACTCCCATTTGGATTCATGTGCCTCAATGAGATGACTGCAAGAGGAGGGAGAAGGCAGATTTGAGATGCTGTCTCTAATTAGACGTATCATCTCTGCCAAAGAGGAGGAGCAGGGAAGAGTCTCCACATAGCCTTCCATGTGGCCTGCCAACACGAGTGTGATAGATCCCAGTTTGGAAGAGATACAAGGACTGGAACTGTGCCTGCCTGTGCCACTCGCAGCTGTTGATGCCCGGAGCTCTGCAAAGTGATGCAAACCATCTTCATGGAAGCTGGGAAACAAAAGCGTCTGATGATAGAGGACCATGTCAGTGCTTTTATCCATTGCATGCATCACAATAACGATGCACAGCCTCCTGCAATGTTGTGTTTGAAGGGACAGATGTATCTACAGGTTGGAAATGTTTGGATTGAGTATCTCTATGTTTGCTCTGTCTCCAGACAGTCTGGAAATGAAAAAGGCGTTTGCAATGCAGCAGAAACTGTCAGAAATCACAGGTTATTCTTGCTGCCAGGAGTGTATTTTCACAAAAAAAATAAAATCCTTTTTCCAATTAGTGTTTGTCCAAAGCAGAGAGTTTCAGTCCTTCCAGCACTGGACCCTGTTTCAAGCCAGCATGGTGTACATACAGCATCAGTGGGGTACTGCTTATGTGAATTTTGAAGTGATTACCATGCTGACACATGCTACCTGTACTTGTTTTGCCACGGAAGCTTTCTGAAGTCTGCCATGCCTGAGGTACTGACAGCCACAGCCCATTTTCTCTAGAGTACTGTGATGGAAATCAAGCTTGAATTTCTACCGTCAGCCTTGTAAGAGCAGGATTTCAGATCATTCCCAAAAGAGCAAAAAAACATTATTTTAAGGGTGGCTTTTTTTTTTTTTTTTTTGGCTTCTCAGAGAGTGCAGAGCAGGGGAGAATGATGGAGATGGATAGGTGTGTAACTCTGAACACAGCATATCTGGGGTGTGGTTATAAAGGTTTTTGAGGAAAAAAGGTTCTATAAGGACTTACAGAATCATAGAATGGTTTGGGTTGGAAGGGACCTTAAAGATCATCTGGGGGTCCCTTAGAATCTGAACTGTCCTATCATCCTAGTAGTAATATTGTTAGATATTCCACTAACATTAGGAAATAATGAACATGAGCAAGTTTTGGCTGCTGTGTTTTTTTCAGTTGCACCTCAGGGGTCTTGGAAATATGCTCACGCCCCCTGTCTTCAAAAGAACCTTCTTCCTTTGCTTTCTCCTGGCAGGGATGCAAAGATAGATAAAGCCACATCTCTTCAGTGAAAACTATCTCCTTTACATTGTGATGCCTTTTAAAGCCTTAAAATAATCCTTCACAGCACAGATCTGGGACGATTCTGATGCAGCTTTTGGATCAGCAGGAAAAGTCTCAGCTATGCCAGGAAAACGGTTGTGGATAGGATGGACTGACGACCTCTGTGTGTATGTGTGTGTTTATGTCCCAGCGTATGCACGTGTACAAAATGTCTGTGTGTGTGTGTCTCTGTGTGTGAAGAAAGCTGGTCAAGTTACTTTTGATTTATAGTATACTATGGAGAAGGAAAACAAGGCTTCTTGTGTTCAGTGGATTATTATGGAAATGAACATCCGTGGACACTTAAGTACTTAGAACTCATAAAAGCTCTTCCAGGAAAATGCAGTGCTGGGTGTTGCAGATAATGCATTTGCCAACTGGCATCTGAGAGCAAGTGTAAACTCACTTTGGCTCTGAAGTAATTGCTTCCTTCTGATGCTATTTACATCTTTTCACCCTCCTCCTTTGCAATAAATCCCCACTCCCAGCTTGCCTCATCCTGACTGTTCCCTGGGGGAGTCAGCAATGCTTCTCTGCAGTTCCTTGGATATAGGGTTGTTGGCTTAAGGATGGGGTTTGAGTGCCATCACGAGGCATGTACAGGACAACCAGGCGATCAGGCCTAGTCAGCATGGGTTTATGAAAGGCAGGTCCTGCTCAACTAACCTGATCTCTTTCTGTGACAAGGTGACTCCACTTCCTGGATGAGGGAAAGGCTGTGGATGTTGCCTACCTAGACTTTAGTAAAGCCTTTGACACTTTTCACACAGCATTCTCCTGGAGAAACTGGCTGCTCATGGCTTGGATGGACTTACACTTGGCTGGGTAAAAGCTGTCTGTCAGGTCGGGCCCAAGGAGTTGTGAATGGAGTTAAATCCAGTTGGTGGTTGGTCACAAATAGTGTTCCCCAGGGCTCCCCAGTATTGGGGTCAGTTCTGTTTAACATCTTTATCAATGATCTGGATGAGGGGATCAAGTGCACCCTCAGTAAATTTGCAGATGACACCAAGTTGGGTGGGAGTGTTGATCTGCTGGAGGGAAGAAGGGATCTGGACAAGTTGGCTCCATAGGCTGAGGCCAATTGTATGAGGTTCAACAAGGCTCAGTGCTGGGTCCTGCACTTGGGTCACAACAACCCCATGCAACACTGCAGGCTTGGGGAGGAACACCTGAAAAGAAATAAAACTCATTGAAGCTCCCACAAATCTCCAGAAGATCTTCCCCTTTCCTTCTGGAAGAAGAGGCTGAAAACAAGTCGTTCGTAATCACTTTTCCACTATGAACATTAGGACTGACGAACAGGGTGATGCCTTGGATGATTTTCTAGTTTTCTAGTTATCTAGTTCTCTAGTTACTATTCAGCCTCATTGTTTCTGCAGTGTTGATACCTGCTTCTGCAGACAGCCACCACAAGGCTTTTAGTCCACAGAGAGAAACAAAGCACTGTTGGGATTAGTGTCCTCTGAGTTCACCACCCAGAAAATGGTATTTCACTATGTGGAAAGAATATTGTAGGTTCATGAGTGTGAATGTTGCACATAAATCCTTTAAATTTTCATAGCTCACTTTATTCCCTTTCTCATTTAATGCCATCAAGCTGGAAGATAATAAACATTCAGGAGAAACTTTTGGAAAAGAAATAGAGCATATTTATAAACTGTGGACTGATGGCAAAATATGTAGCTAAAAGAAAGACATACATTGTCTGGATAGTCCTGTTGGATTCTACATTGGTTTGTTAAGTTTCTCCACCTGCTAATTAGCGTGGTAGAAAAAAAATATTTCTGATTAGTATAATTGCCATAGAGCAGTGCTATAGTGACCTTAAGCTATGAGAAGCCAAAGCTTTAAAAGGGAACTCATAAAACTTTAATGAGTTTCCCAGATGCTAACGAGCAAGCCAGCTTCCATGAAGGTTATCTGAGCTCAGCAGCCTCCAAAGGCTGCGAAATGAACCCTCCGACCCTTTTGACACATCTTTCCTCTGTGCTCCCAGGCTGCAAGGGGTCATGTCAAAGGCTAAACCAATTAATTGCACTCTGAATGTTGGCATATGTCAAATGAGTGATTCAGTCTTCTGAGATGGAAAAATGACAAATTATAAAGCTGCTGGCAAGGTCATAAGAAACAGCACCAGCACCCTGCAGGGATGCGTTCCTCAGGGTCCAGCAGTATTGTGTTGATTATTGGCATGGTGACGGATGAGCTGCCCCATCCAGGCTGAGCAGGGAATAGTGGTTGACCTGGGTCATCCCAATTCTGGCCAGCCACGTCCAGCCAAAAGCACACTTAGACAGTAGAAATTCTGAATGTCCTGCTGGCTTGCCCACGATTTAGTAGTTGATTCACTTTGGCCTGATTGCTGACTTACAGCTCAGCAGGTCAGCCAGAGGCAAACTGATCAGCTGCCATGTCAGCTGGTGGGTCCTGACACATTAACTGATCACTTCCAACATCTGAAAGAGAGATTGCATCTTCCTAGTACAAGGGTGAGGCAATATCTAAGCCAACTCAGGAACAGTACGCAACCAAAGTAATGCTGGCCACAGCCCAGCTTCTTCTTTGTGAGATCTGTTGATGGCCATGGTTGTGTATCACCCAGGGATCCCTGCAAGTCTCCTTGCCCAGCAACCAGGTGGGGACTGGCCTCAGTTCTGTAAATGTGTGCAGGTATTTCAGGTAAGTCATCAAGTCTAGGGCTGCCTTTCTTTAACAAAAGGATTGCATAAACTTTGGGGAAAAAAATATCCAAACACAGATCTAGACATCTGTGCTCTTTTGCCACAATAACAACACTCAAGTGAAAGCTGGAGTTCACTTTGACTATCTAGTGATGGCTTTTATTAGCCTTAAACTTGTTTGCATGTATGTATAGGAACACACATGTTTTTTTGATCCTTCTGTTTACTTAGAAAGATGTCTTGTGGCTAAAGAGTGACTTAAGAAACACTCAGCAACCAAATCAAGTGCTGGATTGGGAATGGGACCCCTATGCACTCTTCCCACCTTCCCTCTACACTTCTGGTGTCACTCCAAGGAAGTTCCTTTTCTCATTTGCTTGTATTAGTTTCTCCCTGCATTTGTCTAGCTTGGTCAGTGAGACTGGAAGCTCTTTGAGATACAAACTCCTCTCTATCCATATAGCACCTAGCACCAAATACATGGGTTCTTATTTCAATGTGCAACACCAAAATACCAAAAAAAAATATCAGAGAGTCAATCTACATCTGAAACCTAGCATACAGTACTGCGTCTGTATTGTCCATCGTGATTTGGCACAAACATCAGAGGTGTGAGCTGTGTACAGTGTGCTAGCAACAAGCCCCTGTTAGAGGTGAATGGCGACCAAACACATTGTCATCAAAAAATAATTGGACATTTTTCCATGCTATTGGCCAGATGTGTTTTGGGTTCCAAGCATGCAGGCAGACACATTATGGGATTTTCAAACATTCCCATGTAGGTTTAAGTCCCACTGACTTCTGATGGGGTTGAGTGCATATCAGAGTTAATTGACTGTGTAAGTACCCTTGCAGGTGCTTGTGTATTTTTCAGTGTATACATGCTTTTTTCAAACAGCTCTGACAAGTCATCTGCAAATATCCCTTGAACTGGATGGGAAGGCTCTCATGCACCTCAGCAAGCTTTGGCTGGACACAGATGTGTCCCAGGGGATGAAACCAGCCATGAGGGCCGGCAGCACCCAGCTGCTGAGTGCAAACACCGGCATCGAGTTCTCCATGTGCTGCAGAAAGCTCAGTGACTTCATCAATGAGAAAGAATTAATCAGAGTCATCAACTTGTTTCTTTTCTGTTTGATAATTTAAAATTTAATTCTGTCCCACTGAGGGCTTTGAAGACACAGATCAGGCTTTTGGACTCAATATCGTACACCCTGGGAACAGAGCGAGTGGAAGGAACGTTGCTCTTTTTCCTGAAGCCATTGTGGATTTCTTTGATGTTGGTGTATATGAAAATAAAAAAGGAAAAATCTCTGTTATTTTTCACTTCCTCTTTTTAATTTAGGTGAGTGGGCTTTTTTTTTTTTTCTTTCTTCACATTTTTTCTAGGCAGCGTTTCCATTTTGCAGGGGTAAGTGTGTGCAAGTGGTACCATTTATATATCCAGCTCCATCACCAAATCAGTTTAGGTCACTGAACCAGAACAACATGACATTTTTCTAATAGATAACAATTTCATGTCTCTTTCTCAAAAGGGAATTTCACAGGAACTGAAACTATTTGCAAAACTGGGTTAAATGAGGCAATTATTTTGATTGAAGGAAAACAAGTTGTTCAAAATGCTGTTGCTGATGACTAAGAACTGCATTTCACAAAAAAAAAAAAAAGATTTTTTTAAAATTGACCAAATTCTTTAAAAAAAAAGATTCAAAAAATAACTCCTATGTCAAATCAACAGGAAGGTCTTTACCTGATGCTTCCTTCTGTTTTTCCCAATTTCTGCAGCATTTGTGGGTTCAGATTACTTCTGCAAATGTCTACAGACTGGAATCCTACCATGAACACCTTGTAAAAGACGGGCTTGTGAAAATGGGAGATTTTTACTGGTTCTTCTTTTCTCCCTTAGACATTGCAGATGAAAGTGGCTTAACACATCTCCTGGTCGATCTCACTGCCACGTGCTGCCAGTTCCCAACAGGACTCTTCTCCCTGGCTTTCCTTATGCGAGACTGGCAGCCCATGAAGCAAATGTCTGCCCATCACTTCACTGACCATGGTTCTTGTTTCCCCTCCAACTTGCCCAGCCAGCATGTAACAAAATGTAGACTTATTTCAAGCTCTAATATCTGCTTTGGACCTACTGGCATGAAGATGCTTGCTTGGCTTGTACGGCTTCCTACTAAGGACAGTATCCTTTATTAGACCCATTTATGCCACTAGAAAACAGAAACGAGCTTTGGGGACATGAGCCCCTCTTCTTCACATGAAATAAAGAAAAGTTTTATTTGTATAACAGTTAAATTTCTTTAGAAAAAGATTAGCTTTTGAAAAAATCTCTTCCTCTCTCCTGCCAGGTGATATGTAGCACACTTTCCCTTTAAAACATTCAAAGTGTTTTCTCCTGGGTTTTGCAGTCAATTGTCATCTGAAGAACTGGTATGAGCTTCCCCCATCAGCAAATGAGGAGCTTCCTACGAGCATGTTGTCCCCAAGCACATTACACTGGTGTTCCTTGAAACTTTGAAAGCAAAAATAGCCATCAACGGCAAAGGAATGTCCAGAGAACTGGAAGGATCAGCTAAATAGATGGTGTCCATCCAGCAGCTGCCCGTTCCATTGAACTGCTCTGAAACCCTCTTCCTTCCAAAAGTCTCATTTGCAGACCTCACAACCACAGTTCACTTTGGTGCTTTACCCTAGCAGTTATCTCCAGGTGTTTTGGTGGCTGCTTTTGGCCTCTGTTTGACTTGAGGTTATGGGTGAGTCCTTGGGAGAAACCTGGATGCATTTTCTCACCTGTGCATGGTGATAATACAGCCGTGAGTTCTACTGAGAGCGTCTGAATTCCAGCCAATTCAGCATCCACTCACTGTATGCGCAATTTCTGTTTTACCAGAAACTTTATGCTTATTTGTTGATCCTTGCTTAGCGTTGTACTCTTCGTTTCTCACGTGCCTAGCTCCAGAACAGAGACAGCTAAGCCTTCCTTTGCCTACAGGAGCTCTGAGATGCCTCCTCCAGCTGGTCACAGGAATGTGCCCGTCACAAGGGCATGAGTTTTTATTGGGAGTGCAAAGAATATGAAACCAACTGGATATGATCCTGCCAGCATCGTGTTCTTCAGGGGTGTGAAGAGACTGAATGCCAGAGAGAAGAGGGATGTGCAGAGAAACAGTGACTGAACTTGTAGAGGTTTCCAAGGAGCAGTCAATTCACAGCCTTGAGCAACATGGACCAGATCACCAGACAAGATGATTCAGTGAGTAACCTGCCCAGCGGAGGGAAGAGTTGCTTGGTCTGAGGAAAGGCTTATTGACACCACAACAAGAGCTGGATGTAGAAAGAGTTTAGATGGCCTGCTACCATCAGGATACACTGCAAAGACTAAATGGTTTGAAGGCATGAGGGTCTGCATGGAAAACAGTCAGTTCCGGGACTGGAGTAAGAAAGTGGTGTTCTTGCACTGGTCCTGAGCTCTATCCTGTGCATGCAAAGTTCATTGCACATGACAACGACACAAGCATCTAACGCTGTAATCAATAAGGTTGGTTGAAGGTTTTGGGTTAATTTTGCTTATTTACACTTTCTTATTTTATTCAAGTTACTCACTTTGCATGTTTTACACACTCACTGTTAAAAATCTGTGACTAGCAACATGTCTGCACATTTGTGCTGTTCTCCAGGCTAACTTTCACCTTGTTAACCACAGCTGGCTTGCTGATCCTCATTCTTTTCCCCCACTTGATGTACTCAGGCTTGCAAAGCATTTTTGCTTTGGTCAGCATTGACAAACATTGGGAAGCTGTTGCAAAGCAATAAAAAGGAAAAGTTGCATAAAAATGCTTTATCAAAGTTGCCAACATCATAAATCTCCTCTGCGTGTTCTTCCCTCTCCTGCTGAACTCATAAAGGCAGAGATGTAAAATGAAACAGATCCAATCTGCCTCCCCCTCCAACTCGCTGTGTGCCTAAGGATCGAAAGCAAAGCCTCAAGCTTGTGCAGACCTAAAACTCATCATGTGACTCCTCCAATAAATCAGCCCTTCCCACGTGTTCTGGAATGATATTATCTTCTAGCCACAAGACATTTATGATTCATGTGGGACAGGCTTCTTGCAAAATGATTACAAGCAGTCCCATCTGCAGCATAAAGCCGAAAGATTCTGCAGTCAAAGTCAATTAAAAACCAAATCCATCAGACCTCCTGGTCCCTGTTTCAGCAAGGAAGGATCACATGCTTTTCCCAATCAATTACTCATCAGCATCATTTTGAATAGTGTTATTTATTAGTTGTTCCTGCCTGAATCAACAACCTGAACAATCAGACTGTCTCAGATCAGTTCTTTTACTGTTTACAGACAATTTTGTTGGCATGACAGTGTCTGTATATCCCTCAAGTATGCTATATATATCCCATCAGTGCTCACATTGAAAAAGAGAATTTTTTTTTTCCAGGGCCAGATTAATATCTCTATCTAGAAGCATGTGAAGGACTTACCTCAAGCTCTGCAGAAATCATGCCAAACATGTGTAGCTGTTAACATAGAGAGGACATTCACTGCATGGGATTCAAAATGGGCTTTCAAAAGAGCGACAGTTTCCCAAGTGTCTTGATGCTGTATGCCACTGCAGCAGGCTTCCCGGCTCACCTGAGTCCCAACCTAAGATGACATCTCAAATCCACTGCAGGAGCAGCGCACCAGCCACCCCAGGTCCTGCCCCTCTCCAAGGGCAGGTCAAACGCAGACCTCCCGTTGGGATCCACCTAATTTGAGGTGTCAGTATCCATGTGTCTCCAAAGAGTTGGTGTCTTCATCCTCATGGTAGGCAGTGGAGGTGGCATCCATGCAGTGAGCACAACCCAGAGAGTTGTTGTCCCTGTCCCCATGCAGATGTCTGCCTGTAGGTGACCCCCAACAGTTCCCAGCGCCCCACAGGCACAATATGCCTGCTGGTTAAAGAGGTAACCCCTGAGCTAAATCCCAGAAGTTGGTTGACTGACTTTATTTAAACATACCTGCTAAATGCCACCTGAAATGGCCTAGAGTGTCTGCAACATCCACAGGGGGTGACAGGGCAAGAAACCAAAAGCCAGGAGGGGGTCCAAAAGCACTGGACAGCAGTGGGTGAATCACCTGCGTGGGGCTCTTCAGTATCACAAGTACCACTTCCTATTATCATTTCATATCAAGCCAAAGAAAACACTTTTTATTTCCTTAACCTCTTCTGTACCTCCTGCTCTTCATCTGCAGTTGAAATGCTCTGATTATCCTGCATTAGTCACCCAATTTTCTTTCCTTTGTCATTTCCTACATAAAGACTTTTATTTGTTTTGTTCTTTTATCACAGCACTGGATAATAGCAGGAAAAAGAGAGAGAAAGCCCATAAAGGTATGTCTCTTCCTGCCATGATGACTGAATCGATGAGCAGAAACCAACACACCTGCAAGCCAAGAAAGATGTAGGCTCGGTGCTGTAACAAGACAAGCTGGCTTGAGGTTTATCTCCCAGGCTGGTGGTCTAAGGAGAGGAGACAGAGGCAAAGAGCGCTAATCACAAGGTAATGAGGGGATGGACAAAGAGGAGCTTGCTGTTATGGTTTCTGTAGTACAAGCAGGTGTCACAAGCTGGGTTCTCAGCCTTAAAGAGTGATTGCAGGTCCACTGTCATCAAGTTACTTCTCAGGAATGGAAAATAATACATGTAATTCTTTAGAGAGAGCCAGAGGGTGGGAGGACTTGAGTGTGGGGGTGGTTTTTTTGCTGTTTGTTTTCTACGCCCTCTGTTTTTCTAGTGTGATTAAGCTGAGAAGGGAAAAAAAAAAAAAGCTATAAAATGGTTATAAGTCATACACAATGCCAAGGAAAACATTCCAAGGTTGCAGTCTGTTTTCCATTGTAAAATCACTGGCTTAGGGAAGAAAACTGTCAAAAGTATCTCTGCACCTTTTCTGACTCAGCTTTGGGGCTGGGATGTGTCATAACCTCTGGAGCAGACAGATGCCTGGGAGGCCCGTTAGAAGGAAGTGTCTCCTGTGAAGATGGAGATGAGAGAAGCCAATGGTCTCACCTCCAGCAGTCCTAGGGCTCGTCGCCCCTGGGGGATCAAGCAGTGCGCGGGTGGGACACAGGTCCCTTTATGCAGAGCTGGCATAAAGCCTCCTTTGGGGATTGCAGCAAGGGCATCAGGGACATTTCTTCTCGAGTGACCCTTTGTACTAGATCCCACCATTCTTACGTAGGGAAAGGAGTTTGCCATGTCCCACTGTGCAATTTATAAACCCAGATATATCCCCCATGATGTTTCCATTTCCCCTACACTGAGATATTCCCTGGGATTCCCATTCCCAGCTCTTCACTTGTTACTAGCCTGAAGTCCACTCTCCAATGTGCAGGACAGTCTCTGCCTTGCTGCCTTTATCCCTCAGGAGCCAGCAAGGAATATTTTATTGACAGCATCACTACTGTCCCTCATTCACAGTTCAGACAGAAGAATGAAGTGAACAGCAGGACCCTGCCCCTGGGAAACAGCAGTCTTCCCATCAGACTTCTTGTCCTCTTCCTTATCTCCCATTCGCTAAATTAAAATTCCAAACCATGCAGAGAGACAATATAATACCGAATTTACATGCAAAGAGGCTGCACACACATAATACTTTTTACATATAAGATCCCCTGGGTTACCGGTGAATACTTACCGCATTTCCACATGCTGCAGAAAGCAGGTTTTGCAGAGTTGCTGCCTCTCCACCTGAGTATGTTTGTGGACACTGCGAGAATCTTTCTTGTTCTTGAGTAATATATTTGAATGCTTAGCCCCAATGGTGAAAAAAATTGAATTGCTTATGTCCCAGCTAAGTTAGAGAAACCTCTCATGTAGCAAAGTTTCTCCCTAAATAGACTGGAGGATTCACCTGCATGCAAATGCTCACAGCCTGGCTCCTGTATCCGACCTGCTCATCCCAGACCCTGTCTGCACAGTCTGTGGAGTCCAGGCTGCAGAAGTAAATAACTAACAGGCTCTGCTTGTGTAGGAAGCTTAAAAGTCATGTCTCACCTGAGGCCAGTGAGCTGCCCTCTGTCCACCCCTTCATTACTTTGCAATTACTCTGCTTCTCCCCTGCTGCCTCTCCTTACACTGCCAGGCTGCAAGGTGATGCTCAAGCCAGCTTGTCTCATTCCAGCACCGAGCCCACATCTGTCTCAAGACACTGGCCTTGAAAATCTCCATCTGACTTCAGTTTCCAGTGGATTTCTCTACTTCTTTCATGTACAATAAGGTAAATAAAGCAGAGTTTCACAGTATGCCTAACATAGGATTTGTCCATAGTCTTCTCTTATGGGCTTGTTAGCTAATTCAAACACAGCCTGGATCAAGAGTCATTACGGGCTCATGTTATTCCAGCACAAATTCACTGTAAGTAAAGAAAAATGGTTGGTCAAATTAATGTTCAGCAGAAAATTGAAAGGGAATTATTCAAGGCTTTGTATGAATTAGTGAACGCACTGACAGTGCGTTATAGAGTCAGACACAGGAAAGTTAAAAAATCCTCTTCTGTATTTTTCACATATGTATATTTTCCCCCCCCTGTTGCTGCCAGATATCTGTAGTTCTTTGGAGAAATCAGTGAGTTTAACTGCCTCTTGGCCATACCATCTTGCAGGAAACTACTTGTCCAGTTTCACAATAATGCTGTCAGGATGCTGCAGCAAGTGCCCAGCTACCAGATCCAGGATCCTCATGTTTCAGTTCTACAACTTTTTCCAGATTTTTTTTCCCTTCTCTCCTTATCAGGAATATATTATTATATATCTGTATATAATTGATCTATCACCAGGTTTTTCAGGTAATGACAGATGGCAGGAAGCACACTTTGCCACCTCTTTGTCTATTCATTGCTCCAGTAACTCTCTGAGAGCTGAAATATGTCTTTGTCTTCTTGGTGGAGTCAATTGGAGCAAGGGATCACTACAGAGACTCCATTCCCCAGCTGTCCATAATCTGAAAGAAAGTGAAAAAAAAAAAAAAAAAAGATCCGTGAGACTGGACCTAGTAAAGTACAAGTTCTGGCTTATCATTATAGGAAATAACCAGCTTCCAAGGACACGGTGACATTTGCTTTGAATTCACTATTTCTTTTCAACTTTATTCTTGACCATGACTATAATAACTAGTAATGAAACAAGGATTAATTGGACTAATGTCTTTCGCATTTATTTTCTTTTTGTTGCTCCTGGCAGAAGGTGCGTGCAGGTATGCAGGTAACAGTGGTTGTATGTAAGTGATCTATAACCACATCTATCTATCAAGACTTCACAGGAAACAAGCTGCTACTTCATAATGCAACTGAACTTGACTAGGACCATCTTAAAGGGAGAGAAAAAAGTGGAAAAAAAACACAGATTTTGCAAAATGTTCATGAACTTATTGGAAAAAGAAATTTCATTTTGATGTTAGCCTCCTAAAACCATTGTTTTTAATGAATATTCTTTCAGACTTCTGAACTAGGAATGATTTTCAAGAGGAGAAAAAAAATCATGCAAGAATGGGTGATGTCAGGGGTGTCATAACAAATTATCTTTTGCTATTAATAGCTTTTATCCCTTGAGAATCTTCAACACTAATGAATTCCAACTAATGAATTCCAAGCTCTTCTTTCAATTTGTTACTTTCTAGAGACTACTAGTTTGATCAGAAAATTCAAGGTCTCCTCTTTAACCCACTGTTACTGCGTGATTTAGCCCTTTCTTAATTTAAGCTTTTGCCAGAAGAATCTGGTTAACATTGAAATAAAACCCTATACAAATTTACATTCCTCACTCAACCCAAGACACCTGGGTATTTGTTATGATCCTTAAGCAGCTGATAGCAAAGCTGGCTATTTCAGGGGACAATCTGCAGCACGAGCCCATCTTTTGTGCTCTGAAATCACAGAATCACAGAATGGTTTGAGTTGGAAGGAACCTTAAAGATCATCACAGACACCTCCCACTAGCCCAGGTTGCCCAAAGCCTCATCCAGCCTGGCCTTGAACCCCTCCAGGGATGGGGCATCCACAGTTTCTCTGGGCAAAAGTTTTTGTGTGGGAGGGTTCAGGGAACATGAGGAGTCTGCAGAGCCAAAGTCAGGGACATGACCACAGTATATCTGTACACACTAATATAATTTTCCAGTGTTGCAAGACCCCGTGGCTGTAAGTGAAGAGAGGACAATAAAATGTGAGTGCCGTACTTGATGGAACAAAGGTCCATCTGAGCCAGGATGGGCTGTTTCCAGCTATAGACACGAGCAGATGCTTGAGAAAACTGCTCTGGCTCTACACTGAGGCATGGCAGAGTCTCTCGGAGCCATACAGAGGTGAGCACGTGGCTCCTACAAATACTCTTATCTGTGGTCCTAACGCTGTCAAGGGCAATACGTGCACCCATAGCACTCCCCTCAGTTCACCTTTCCTGAGCCCATCCTTCTTGTCATCTTCCTTCTTCTTCCACCCAGTTCAGTCTCTATGTTCTGCTGCCTCCAAGTTGCTGGGTCCCTTAAGATTTAATCAGTCAACAGTCCCACTACAGCTTAGATTTTCTTGTAGATTTTTTTTTTTAATTTAGTTGGTTGGTTGATTAGTTTTCAGTGGAAAGATCTGGTTTGGGGTATGTGACTTTATGCAGATATCCATATCAGCTAAAGCAAAGGCTGCACAGTAAGTTCACCTTTATCAAACATCCCTCAAATATTCCTCCAGCAACCGCAGCCGTCTCACAAAACACTTTCCTAAAGATTTGGCGGGGGAAAATATCCTATGCTTTCTGAGGATGAGTAGGAGGTTTCAAGATAAATGCACAACAATTAAACAAAACATAGTGATATCTTCCCAGAGCCCAGGAAGGCAGGAGAAACCTTGAACTAATGCTGCAGACCTTGCAGGCTTCATGCAAAAAGTCTTGGTGGCCCCCAAGGGTCCAGTGCCTTGATTTCCTGTTTCTTATTGACCCTTAAGGACAGGATAAACTAAAATCAGTAACTTTAACTCAGTTATGTGTTGTTTTAGGACGTAGGCATGCCCTGTGGAAGACGAACTCCAACAGTTATTGAAGGAACAACAAGGACACGTGTCCTACAGATATTGGAGGCAAAGGCATTGGATAGAAGGATTCATCTCAGCTCATGTGAGATGTCCATGGTGTAGAAATCTAACTTTTGAGCTGCTCACTCAAAGCAGTGGAGAGGAATGGGCACTGCTGGGGCCATGACTCACTCTTACAGACACCTTCCGTAGGCACAGTGGACTGTTAACTGTACCATTGACTCCTCTGTTTACTACAAAGGGAGCCTCAGTGACTACTGCGATGAATTCACCATTTACGCCTCAGCACAGAAATGACCCGTATTCTGAATCTGCTTAAGCCCACTGGGATCATTTCATTAGTGTATCACTTCACTAGTATATTAGTATAATGTAATGATGAATCATGTCTGTTGTTTTCTGTGGAGCTCCTTTTGATCCAGAGTGGCATAAGTGGGAGGAGAAAACTACTGATGGTACCATTATTCTTGTAGAGGAAAACATCCCCTGAATCAGACTGTCACTACAAATTTATTTTGCAAAGTTGAACACTGAAATATTTATTTTATGCTACCAACTGTATTACTGAAAATTTACACAGACAACAGTACACAGAAAAAAAATCTATCCTCAAAGTAAAGAGTAGGAGCAAAACAATCTTTCACAAAAAAAAAAAGATTTAAAAATCCCAGATACTCAAAACCCTGTTATTTGTTGTCTCTTTTTCATTCCGCTTTTACAAAAACTGATAGTAGATTGCTGTTCTTTCCCTTAAATACACAGTTCCCTCCATCTCTTCTTGCCCAAATACAGTGTCTATTGCCATACAAGATACCCCAGAGCATCAGACACATGCTCCTGGCTAGCCAATATGACACAGGACTTATATGTGGACTTCCAGGGGAAGCAGCCAGATGCCACAAGGAATACCTTAGGAGGTCTTAAATGACAATGGATGCCTATGTCCTGGTAAAAAAATGAAGCCCTCCCATTTGAACAGCTCTTGGTACCATTCGCAGTGTCAAAAAGATCTGCACAGCCTATAATGGGAGCTGGAAGTGCCCACTAGAGGCAAATGTCACTGTCATACTCTACTCTTCTCATAGTTTTACCCCTTTATAGTCCCAATGAGTCATCCTGCCCTGATTTATATCACTACACACCCAAAACACTGCCTGAACGCCTATAAGATTATTTCCATATCACGCTGGTGTGAATCAAAGGTGAATTTATTAGCGGAATTAGCTCTAGTTTAAAGAATGGGACTAGAATAAGACCTAGCACAAATAATGTCCACTCTAAGGATAACGGTGCCTTTTTTCTGCACTTCAGCCCCATTCTTTAGTAGTTTTTAAACCAATATTTGTACGCTTTTGATGAGGTGTCTCCTCTTTATCTATCTGTCTATCTATCTATCTATCTATCTATCTATCCATCCATCTGAGGCACTGAAGAAACATAGTGCACGTAGACCTCCTCTACAGGCAATGAACAGGGACAGCATTTGCCATGAGAAAGTGTAAATACAGCTGGTGGCTTCCCTAGTTGGCAACCTGTGCTTCCATACACTGAGTACAGATACAGGGAAGATTTGGAGATGGTGGTACTAGCTTCTGATCAAGATATACAAGATATCAAAGCCTAACCAATGTATATAAGTCACACAATACTACCCTCATGTAATCCTGCTCTGAACTTGCAGCAGTACTGATGAAACTGAACACAAAATGGTCCCACTGCAGGAATTCCTCTCTGCACAATATCTTCTTCTGGACTTGAAGAGATAAAGCATAGCACAAGTGAGCACCATAGCAACTCAAGCATATTTATATATATTTTATTTTCCAGAAAGAAGCTACAGCATGTGGAGTGAAGCCAAATGAAAGAAGAAAAGTGAATCAGAACAAAGGGGCAACCTTGTATTTAATCTCTGGTTAATGCAGGCTATTCTTTGTTGAATAACACCAATAAAGACTGTACTTTGTGTTTAAGGTACTATTCTCTCTATAAATAGACAGAGGCTCAAGGCTGTTAAAAAAATATAGAAAAAAAAATCCCAATATTTCATGTCTTAGACAGATTAATCTCAGAGTGACTTCCACTGGAAGCAGAGGGCATGGAAGAGAAAATACATTGAGATTTTAGGGGCGTGTCCTACCGCATCCCAGGATACTAAGATCACTGCTGTTTGGCTGCAGGGAAGCAATCTCTGTGGAGACACTGCAGATGGCAATCCTTTTCAACCAATAGTCCAGATGTTTTCATTGCCTTGAGGTCTCACAGCCTCCTCAGTTACTGGGTGCCATACCTACATCCAAGAAATCACAGTGTAGGCTTGGTACCTGGATCCCAGCAGGACTAAGGTGCTTGTATCAACAATCTCTTTGTGAAGGAACCTTCTGCAACAAGGGCTCCCAGCAGACGTTGTCCTGTGCAGAGCAGAAGGGGTTATCTGGGAGTGCTCTGAACAGAAACAAATGCTTGTAGACAGATGTGATCTGCTCTGTTTTAGACACCTGCTTTAGGGTGAGTTGCAGCTTAGATCCTATGTTATGCATTGTCTCCATCTCCACTGGCCGTAAAAGAGATACGGGGACACTGTGTACATGTATTGTAGATAGATGACTGTGTCTTATCCTGGAGCTTCATTCGTGCACCTGGAACTGGGGATCCATTGCCATTTGAAATACCCCAGGGTACTGGAGACCTCCACATGACAGATGACAGGCAGCCTCATCTCTCTCCGATCCTTTCCCACAAAGCATTTGCCTGGTCACACCCAGGTTTTCACTTGCAGGTCAGGTGGGTTAAGAGTAAGGGCCCAAAGTTACCATCCATGAGTTGAACCTTGCTCCTGGATCGCCACATTCAGCCTTCTAATCACAGCCACAGACAGCTGTGCTCTGCCAGCTGTGTAACCACTGTAGCTGGCTGAATCACTAGCAGCAGGGCTTTTTCTGTGATCAAGAGTTGTCTGAATGGTTTAACTGCTTCTGCCACTCCCAAGTTACCCTTGGCAATGAAATACCGCATGAACATCCACAGCATCCAGCTCTTGGCACTTGGGTGGAAAAGTCTCTTTCAGTTAATTGCCCTACGGTCCTTCTGCGGTCAGTAGAAAGCTAATTAACATCATCAAGGGTCCAGAGTATGAGTTATCTCATCTTAAAACAGGCATCTGAAAGAGATTTTTAGGCCCCTGTAAGTGTCTATTTCTCTCTGTTGGCAATAAAGGGAGCTGAGGGGGACTGGCCCAGCTTTAGACGTCTAGCTGAGGCTGTCAGATAAATCGTGCTTGAGCCGCCTTTTTGATGTGGTTGTGCACTGCCTGCGTGAGACCTGCTCCACATGCAGCTGAGGATCCAAGACACTTATTGAGAGCAGATCCGTAACAACAGCAGCAACCACCACCACCAGATGGGCTAAGCTAAAACTGCATCGCTACAACCAGCAGCGCGTGCAAGATCTAAGAAGCAATGTGCTTGTATTGAAATGCTTTGCTGTCTTCAGGCTACAGTAAAGGGGAGGGAAACAGTCTTGAAGGTTTCTTTTTGTTCATTCAAGGTTTTGTTAAATATTTTCAGTTCAGCAGGGCTTCAATGCAGCCGGGAAACTGGTCCTGAAAATCCATTTTCTCTGGAGCACAACATCCTGTGGTCTAAAGAAAGAGAGCAAGAGTCCTCAGCAGAAATCCCGGCCTTTTCAGGTGTGACAGTATGTGCAATTTAAAATCCATTATCCACCAATATATAAGCTGTGCTTCTTCCACTACTACTTCCAGCGAAAGGTTTCTGTCAAAGGCTGGCAGCCGTCATAATGCTTTGATCCACGTTCAAATTACCATTCGGAATTTAATATGAAATTTTCAGCTGAGTCAAAGCGAGAGGAATTTCCCTAACTCCAGCCTTTAACAACCTTTCTGTCTGCTAACCATTTATGGATGGAGAAACAGGGGAAAAGTCACACGAGTCTATTCTTGGATCTATGTTCCTGTGCTCTGTGGCTGACACTGGTCCCTGACTCATTTTTTTTTTAAGGTTTAGGCTGGATATTAGAAAAAAATTCTTCACTGAAAGAGTGCTCAGGCATTGGAACAGGCTGCCCAGGGAAGTGGTCGGGTCACCATCCCTGGAGGTGTTCAAGAAATGTGTAGATGTGGTGCTTCGGGACATGGGTTAGTGAGTTAGGTGGTGTAGGTTGGACTTGATGATCCTTGGGGTCTTTTCCAGTCTTAATGATTCTATGATTCTAAAAATGAGAGATACAGTTTTGACAATATAATCCTATTCAATGCAACTGAAGGAGCAGTTTCTCCAGTAGCTGGTGAAGCCAGAGCCACCATATCTGAAATGTGCTATTTTGCCACCAACACCCAGCACAGGGAGATCGACAGAGTAGTGGTAGTATTGCACCATTTCACACCACCAGCATCACGATGTTTGATGTTTGCATTTTCCGTGATATATTGTGTGTGGAGAAGGAATCAGGAGCCCAGAATCAGCTTTGTGGAAGTATTGCCTAAATGTAACTCAATGCATTCACGTGTAAGCCGGTCCTGAGATCAAATAGCCCTACAGCTTGCAGGGCAAGCACGTGGCGATCCCAGCAGAAACATTTTGGTTTCAACAAGCAACTCTAACTGGAGCGTGACAAAATCAGCAAACTCACTCCCCACTCACAGCGGTCCATCACTGCCTAAGCTGTGAGTGTGTTTTTGGAGTAGAGTAACATCTAACTAGCTTTCAACTATCTCCAACACCATGTGGAAGAAACTGCTCATTCTAACACCTGATGTATAAAAATACATCGAGTAACTATTTGTTATATCTTTCAATGTGAATGGGAACAGTATGGGAAATGAACATCATGCAAGGAGATTACGGAGGAATTGTGCCGTCATTTAGTCCTTTGAGTAGTCCCCTTTGGACCACCTGCTAGCCTGACTATGAAGCAACAGCAAGAACATGGATGCTTCCTCCAAGGGAAGGATGGGTCAAGGTTCCCCTTGCAGGAATAGTCACACATACTTACCCTCAGCTTCCCCACAGATGTTCAGGAGCCAATCCCAAGAAAAGCACACACAAATCAGGGAAATGAGGAAGTCACCCATTAAGGCTAAGGACTGAGCTTTTCTTGATGCTTAGTTACTAAGAGACAACAGGAGTTTAAGAGGGAAAGACTTACTGGCTCCTCTCTGGTTTATATTGCGGACAAATTGACACATCACCCATTTAGCTGTCTGGAGCAAGGACTAAAACATCAGAATGGAACATAAATTAGTCTGGTGAGTCTCTAAAAGGAATCAAGGTTAAAGGACAAAAACGGATGCATTAAACTGCAAAGCACCAAGTGAAAACTGCAAAATGTTAAACACAAATTACAGATATGTACAGAAAACAGCCATTCCTCTGCACTCCTTTGTCCCATCAGAAATGCCTTAGTGACAGTAGGACATTCTCTGTAAACATCCCTTTCCCAAGCTTGACTTGTCATGCTCTTGACCCCTTGACATCCAGGAGCTGTTTATTGCCCCCAGAGCAAAGCAGGACATTCAGAGATTCCAGGGTCAGACTAGCTTCTTCCCAAATGCTACAGCTTTGTCTCCTCCTGATCCTCCACTTGTATCTTTCAGGAGACAGTAACTTGCTATAAGAAGCTGGGAAATGCAAAACTGAGAAAAGACCCATCCTGCCTAGGGTAGGTTCACACCATGAAAGCCTTGAGAAAACAGTCCCATTCTCCCTGTCTCTGAGTTTGAAATTCTTGCAGGATTTGCAGATTTCACATACTGCAGGACCTTCATTCAAGAGGCAATCAGCTGCATTGGACTGGTGGGGACTGGAGTCTTCTTTCTCTCTCCATTTGCTTGTGGACATGGAAATCAAAGTTCTCCAATCTAGTCGAAGCAGGTATTGGTCTTCCTGTTCCTGAAACTCTCCACATCTCCCCTTATAGCCTGTCCAAAAAGACAACTGCAAGGCCTGCTTAGGGCTAATCCTAGTTAGTATCTCCTCAAAACACCTTGAAAAGCCCTTGAAGGAACCCAAGGGTCTAAGATCACCAAGAAAGCACCAAAGAGAAAATTCCACAGCTCCCAGGACAGTCCTCCTTCATAAGCCATTTGCCACCCTCCTGAGGAAGTGTCGCTACCCATGCACCAGTGTTTGGAAATTCTCTGTGCAGTTTAGGAACTGCTGCTGTTGGTTGTAGGGAGGGACAGCCCGTCTTTCCACCAGCTCAATGGGCTTTCCCTGATCTATTTCCAGTGTGTTTGCAATGTCTCTGCTGACTGTCCCTGCTCCAGGACCCCTGAACCCTGGCATCTCCCACTGCGTTTGCAAGCCCTCCTCTTAACCTAAGACCCTCTGCGGGTCAAGCTGGCTCCAGCTTTTCCCCTTTCTAGTGAACTATTTCCTTCTTCACATCCTCTAAGGCCTCCGAGGAGCTCTCCAAGGAGTTTGCAATGTCAAAACACCCTCGTAAATCACTTATCTGCAGCTTTCCCAAGAACAAGCGCACAGGCGCCGCCATGTCCCTTGGAGTAATTTCCCACCGTTCTGTTAGAGAGACACAAAGCTGCTCAGCGGATTCTCAGCCCCCAAAAATTCTTTCAACTCTTTCTCATTGCACTACAGAATGCACAAGTAGGTGTTTGCAAACAAGCCCAGCCAAACACTGAACCCTGTGTTCCTCCCATCCTGACTCAAAGTAAGCACCAACAAGGAATTCGACAAGCTGTGCAATGTATTATCTCATCCCTGCAGTAGCTTTCACCCACATCTTGTCCGATCAGAAGGCAGCTTCCCCACTAAAAATGTCAAACCATCTCAGAAAAGGATGCTCAAAAATATCTCATCGCTTTACGGAGTCTTAAGCTGTTCATAACACTTTTTAGCAACTTTTTTTAGATCATTTCAGCATATTGACAGCTCAGCTTGCCCTATACAACTGAACGTTCAGTTGAGTAGTCAGCGGCAATGAAGCAACATTGCTGAACTTGTCTTCCCAGTCTCCATGTCCTGATGGCTGTTGGTTGCAAAGTGATACCTCACACCTACACAACTGAAACCAACTAATAATCTCCTGCTGGGCTATTGCTTTCGCACCCATTGCACTTTTTCAGCAGCAGTAGTACTGAGTAGCTCCATGCCAAAATAAATGCCACTGAGAAGTGGATCGGCCCTTCCCTGGATTTTTCAGCACAGAGCACCTTGAACAAAAAGTGGTGTCAGGAGAGGAAGAGAGGCTGGTAAGATATCCACATCAGACCTTGTAGCTGCAAGGAGTCTTTCGTAATACACAGGGAAGCCAATCGACACCGGAGAATACAAGGAGGGAAGGGGGACCATATGTCACACCTCCATGGCTGCCAGCACATTTCTGGCTCGTTAGCAAACCTGGTTCTTATCCAAGATGCTCTCCGTTGTCACATTTCTGAGCAAGACCTAGAGGGCACATCCTTGCACTGGCTTGTTTGTGAGATCCATGCTGACTCCACAGACAGCAATAAAATGTCCTCAAGACATGCAATCAAAAGAGATGTGTGGCTTGGAGTTGCTCTGATACAGAGTAACCCACTGAAAACCCAAAATCCTGAAGCCTGGAGGTAGGACTCTCAAATATAATTCTCAGAAATCTCAGCAGTGTCTTTGCATTCATCCCTCCATCCTCTAAATATATCTTAAATTTTAGCACAACGCCAGCACAGTGGGATGCCTAATGCAGAACATGTGTCCCTCTGTATTTTCATCCTGGAAAAATGTAGACTCAGGCTTGAGACAGGATGTTAGAAAATGGCTGGTCTGTCACCCCAGTCCCCAGTCTCTTCCAAATGCCAAGTGACTCGGGGAAAGGCGAAAACCCACTCACCTGTATCCTTGTATCAAGGAAGGGATGGTCAACAGCTGCTGGGACCTGCTCATGGTAGTATCCTAACCTGTCCTGTCCCAGCAAGCCTCAGTCTGCTGTGTTGTTCCCAAGCGGAAACCTTTTAATTCAAAATCTTCCTAAGAGACCAGGGTACCAGTGAGACCCTCCCTCCTCTCTCTTTGCAGGGAACTAGGAAGGAGGCCTGACTTTTACACTTTGGACACAACCAAAGCAAGGTATGACTTCCTCTTATCCGTGCCCATTCTTACAGCTCCAAACCACGGCCCATCCAGTGGTTACCTCCGTAAGGTGTCTCCTGCAGAGATGGAAGCTGGTTCTTCCCTACTCAGATGAAGTCCTCCCTTGAGCAGTGACATGCAAGCAGACATCTTGTCCTCGCTAAAAGGGTAATGTACACGGCAAATCTGTTCCCATCTTCACCCCAGACCGTTCCAAGGCACATGCTCAGTTTCCAGGTCTGCCTCACAGACCACATCCCTTTGGCAGGGGATCATAAGCCCTGTCCGCAAAAATGGGCCAATGCTCATGATATCAGATAATAAACCGAATAAAAGTTCTCCCTCTTCCACTCCCACCTGCTAGTGCTTTTTCTTCCCCTATAGCCATTACATTACGTTACACTAACCTGCTCCAGCAACAGACAGACTGAGAGCTGGTTCTGGGGAACAATGCCCAAAGCAAAATCCTCATGAGGCAAAGCTAAGTGGCTTTACACCCCGTTCTTTTTCTTATCCTCTGTGCAAAACCAGGAGCTGTAGGTGCTCTTTAGCTAGTGGGAATATAAATAAAAAAATCCAAAAAAAGCTTTTAAACATGAGCTAAGAAGTGTGTGTAAGTCACATTGCTGTGGCTTTGCGTGTCCTGTTAGTACAGGTAATAACCTTCCCACAAACCCTAGCTTGGGCTTAAGATACTGCAAAGGGGTCTCTGAACGAGGCTGAACTCCTGTTAGGACAGCGAGTGCCTCGTACACAAACATTGTCTAATATTAGCCCTGGGAACCACAAAGGATTGTCATGAATAAAGTCCACAGGCCAGGGAAGAGTTGTAAGTAGAAACAAAATCTTTTATTAAACTTAACGGGTACATCTAGAGAAAGCAGACAAGCTGTTGGGTACACAGGCTGCTTCTTCCTGAAGCAGATGCCTTCAACCTGCTCATCAACCTCCAAAACTCAACACGATTTTGAGCAATCACACAGATTGTAACCAATTGCTAAATCTGGCAGAAAAACAGGGCTTCCTTGTTTTCCCAAGTTCATATGAAATTCAGGATGCTTGCCAGGGAGTAGATATGTCTGTGAGAGTGATGTGTTGGAGTGATGGGGAGAAAGCAAAATGTTTCATGTTTATTTTTATCTGGGGGTCAGTGTTGACTCAGAAGGAAGTAAATATAAACTTAGGCAAACAAACACACAACAAAAAAATAAGAATCAGGGTTTCTAGTGGCCTCAAATTGCCCGTGTCTGTAGGTGTCGAGGGAAGCTGGCATACTCGTTGGTCTCATCAGTCACTCAGAGGTTGTGAGGGCCAATGCCCTTGGCCCCTTATCTGCAAAGCAGCGTGGGGCTGGGAAACTTGCAGCTTCCAGCACCTAAAGGTTGGAGACTCTAAGGGAAAGTTCATTGAAACCTAGATTAAATACTTTAGTCTTAGATTGAAGACATTTTTAGACTGAACTCTGTTTCACTGTAAAGTCTCACACAAGTTGAACAGCTGCCTTGAGGGATCTTCCATCAGCTTTGGAGCCACCAAAGGAGAAAAGACAAAGAAAAAGCTCCCTACAGGGTCTTTAAAGCCATGTCCATACCATTCTGCACAAGGCGGAACTCCTTAGACATCCCAGACCAATGATGAAAAAACCAAAAGCCCACAGCCAGGCAGCTTATCCCATGTTTGTAGAGCCCTGAGAGGACCTTGATCCATTACACTGAGATCCCTGCAAAGGAACACGATCCTTTGCTCCAAAACAGCTGTGTGACCCAGCTCCAGACCCAGAAAGACAGAGCCATAAGGGAAGATAAATCAGGCTGGGAAGTGCTGAGTCCTTACTGCTCCTGGGACCCAAGCTTGCTTATGTAGACCTAGCTGGCCTCTCTCTTTTCTCCCCTGGAGATATGAAGTTTTCAGGGCTGTTCTGCCACCTTCCAGCCTTCAACAGTTTTTCCCTGCCAGGAAGCCCTAGGGAAATAGAGATCCATGCTCACCTGCCTGTATAAGGCCTGGAGACATCTCCTTGGCAGGTAAGAAAAGTCCAAGGGTAAAATTTAATCCCTAATGTAATTCTTCAATTAATCACTTCATCTGCAATTAGGCTAAAGCAGGCTTATCAGCTATCTGGGTCAGACCTCCCAGGTGCACTTCCATCTACCAGGCTTGCTCTTAATCAGATACAGAGTGTGATAAGGGTTCGTCTCCAGTGAAGGGAACTCATTTCTTTATGGTAATTAGAGATATATGCATTTAAAATGCAGTTGTACCTCCTCTCACAAGCTTATTGCTTCAAATGACTCAATTCCAGTGAACCCAATACAACCTAATGTGTTCATTAGTTTCCATGATGATTTTTCAGAGCTGTGACTGTGCATGAAACTCTTCTATCTGCCCATTTCCATTGTGTTTATCTCTGATGTGAAAGCATGTGAGAAAAATGCACATGGCCACAAGCATCACAGGATTAGAGTGGGCTCCAAGTAATAGAATAATAGAATCATAGAATGGTTTGGGTTGGAAGGGACCTTAACAAAGATCATTGAGTTCCATCATGGGCAGGGACACCTCCCACTAGCCCAGGTTGCTCAAAGCCTCATCCAGCTTGGCCTTGAACCCCTCCAGGGATGGGGCATCCACAGCTTCTCTGGGCAACTTGTTCCTATATGCATTTACATAGTTGATTACATATGCTCAGAACATTCAACATAATATATTTTATGGTTTTTGTATTATACACACTCAGAACACCTAAATTGCAGTGCAGCCCAAATAATCTCCAATCCAGGACCCCTGGGTACCACTGCTGGCACTGGCAGTGGTGGCAGGCACCTTCCCTGGCAATAGCAGTTTCCAGCTCTGTGCCAAGTCATGTACTTCTCTGAGTCATCGTATATAATATTAATGGCAAACATCTTCCTCTTTGAAATACTTTTCATAGGCTGTGCCTGCCAAAAGCAGGGATGAAGATAACAATGTCACTATTTAGGATAAAAGTTCCTGGGAAGAGAAGACATGCCACCTCTGGGATTCCCTTCCCACTGTCACAATTAAATCTACGTGGAAAGACAATTTTAAGAAAATAACAGAGTGAAGTAAATTGCCAAGAGTGTGACAGAAGAGACGGAAATATTTTAACAGAGATATTCTCTGTAAAAATAGCCACCCACATTTGGGTAAATCTCAGTCAGCTCTACCAAACCACACACAACTTTCGTGATTCTTTGCTGAGAAGCAGCACCAGCTGGAAGCATATCAGAGGAATGAAGTTTGGGTAAAACACCCTCGAAAAATTCAGGTTCCACCTCTCCAAACTTCACAGCAAGCATGGGTGAGGTCAGTTTTCTCTTCCCACACAACTCCAGGACACCATTTGGAGGTTAGCGCAAGGTGGGACACGTCCCCATTAGGAAGCCTGGACAGAGTCATCCTCTTCAAGAGAGGAAAAGAAGAGTTTAGCAATACATACTCATGTCAGATCATGCCAGAGGGGGGCAGAGATCTAACACCCCGCAGTGTTAGTGTCCGGCTGCATGAGAAGTGGGTCATTCAGCTCTCCCAAGGGCACTCTGCATTCACCAGATTAGACTAGATTAGAGTCTCCCCACAAAAGACAATGTTAAGAAGCTAGTGAGAAGGCTTTAGGATGGGTGTAAGGGAACAATACACCCTGAATTTCTGGTTCGTTAAATAATTAGAAAGTTAAATAACTCATGGGACAACTTTCTCAGAAGTGGGTTTTGTACTTTGATAACCCAACTCCCGTTAGCATTGTCTTCCAAACAGAAAACCTAACCAAGAGTAGAGGTTTACCATAAGTGTGAGTGCCACAGACATCCCTGAGTATTTCCAGTAATGCTGAATCACGAGAAGTAATTCAAACATTATATTTCCTTGCAAATCCCCTGCTGTTGCAGCAGTCCAAATTAATGCTTGAGAAAGCAAACGTCTGGCTGGGCAGAGCCAGGCCTGGCTGGGCACCAACAGAAACAAAACAAAACAAAAAATGCATCCATATCATGCATGTGGACAGGCTGCATTAAAAAGTTGTTGTTCATCCCTTTTATCAGAGGTGTGGAAGATCATTGTATCAGGAAAGAGTTAAGTTAGGAGCTTGAGGTTTTTTTCAATTAAGCTGTATCTCCAAAAGACAAAGAATTTTAATACCTGCAGTGTCAGAGAACAATAGGTGGTTTTTACTAGTCAGGATTTTGCACAATAAGACTTTTTGTTTGGGAAGAAAAATAATGATTCTCTGCTATGCCAACCTTAAAAAAAGAAGAAAAAGAAAGATATATATCATTTAGGCTTCCAGCGAGAAACATTATAAAAAAAAAAAAGAAAATCTCTTTTTAAATGTAATCATATTACTCAGTTCATTTTCAACTATTATGAATTTATATTAATAGCTGAAGAGCATGGCTGCTTATTTTTCCCTTTCTTCCTCTGTATTTATATTTTTGTCAAGGTCAATGCAATTAAGCTTTTCTCTTCTGACATGACCAACGGCTGGGAAGCCCAGGAGAGGAGCGGGCTGACAAGACAGAGTATGATTTCAAAGGCGGGATGCTGAGAAGAGAGCAAAGAAGAAACACTCAGGTGCCATTTCTTCAGATGAAATGGTATGCTGGGGGATGTTCAGCCCTTCTCATTGCAGAAGTGTGTATGAAACCTGGTGAATTGTGCCTTTACTGCTTACTTTTACTGACCACTATTTTGATCAGCGCAGCGATGACTGAACTGACGACGTCCAGAACACGGATCTTTAAAACTGGAGCATTTATGATACCTTCTCTGGAAGATTTATGTGACTGTCTACCACGTAAAGTAACAGGATGGCTCATAACCAGCATTGCCTTAGAGGTGGATTCAACTCACCTGAGTGCAGAGGACTAAGTGTCCGTGGCTCACCTTCCTCACCCTCAGAGTCCTAGAATCCATCTCCCTAAACATAGATGTTGGTTGTTATTTGAGATGACTTAGAGCATCTCTGCCAGAATGTTTCAGAAACCCTCCAGCAGCACCAGATTCCTTCATTAAGGGGACTGCATCAAGCCCTTGGACTCCAGGAACTATCACAGGCACTTGGACACCTAACTCATGAATCAACTGGATTTGGTGTTTGAAATTTCTTCATCTCTCCCACAAGCTGTCATGTGTGCAGTACAGACATCTTTGGCTGAGTCAGGTCATCAGAGAGAAACAGGCCCTTCTAGAGCATGAATGATCTAGCCTGGGTTTGGATGACAGAGACCTTCTTCTGAATGTCTAATCCAAAAAAAAATTGAAGTTTATGAGTGATTGTCCCTAGCTATGGGCAAACTGCATATTCTCTTTCCCTTCCCAGCTATTGTGAATGATTTGAGCAAACCCTTCTGAGATTTCTTTCCCCAAGGAAAGGGTTCATTAGTGCCTTTTATCCAGGTCTCAGTATTTCTTAGCTCGGAAGACCCATAAGCTAGGATTTCATCCAACTCATATGGTTTCTCAACAGTGTAGGTGCCTCAGAGATAAGCTGAATGCCAACATCAGCTCAAGGTAATGGGAAAGAGGATTCAATAGGATGCTTTAGAATACACTCTGACCTCCCCACCATAAAGTGGAGGTATAAGGGAAGGAGAACACATCAGCCAGGGACTGGAGCTCCCCTCCTGGCTCCTGCTGGCCTTCAGCTTTATATTGGTGGGTCTTTTTATTACAAACAATAAAACATACTAGAAAGGGGCAGAAGTCTGATACATCATCAGAGCACACAGACTCCCCAAAGGATAATGCCTAAGCCCTTCTCCAAATAATTCCACCCCCCGTCCTCATCTCTGTCACTTCTTAATATCTCCATTTTTTCATCAAAACTTTCAATTTGCCTAAAACCACAGCTCTCCATCTGGGTTAATTCTATAGCAGTGGATCTCATTTGTATGTAGAAATATATCAAATGATGTATCACTGCTTTTAAAGGAGCTTACTCTGTTTTCATCCTAACAATTTTTTCCTCCTACTGTCAGGCAGCTATTATTGTAACAGTTGTTTAATGTAAGAACGAGTACTGATAAATGGAAGAAAACCTGTGAAACAGCACCCTGCCAGAAACAAAAATTTGATGTTTTCCCTTCCTCCCAAACCATTGAAAAACCAATGCTGCCAAGCTACTACTCCAAATGGTTTGGTGGAAGTCATTGCTGATTTCCCCTGGTGTAGGGGAGCAGCTGGCCAGTACAGGAACTGGCTTTTTCAGAGTCAGGCACCAAAAGGAAGTTGTGTCATTGAACTCGGGACATCTGTGGTATGCGTCTGAACAGTGGGTGACTTGTCCAGCATCCCCTTTGCAGTACTGTGGAGATACATGGGCATTTGTAGACCACGTGTCCTTTTTCTTTGAAGTCTACCTTCAGCTGAGATGATTTGTGCCCTAGAAATGCTTGAGGAGAGTCACTATAAGTGCATTTACACATGTGCTCTGTAACTGTTTCATTCCCACACTGACAACTCATTTAGACACCTACTGGAAACATCTCCATCCTTACATAACAGATGTTGGCCCAGCCAGGTGAGCTGGACACACACCGTGAAGAGCTCAGGGTCCTTCTCCATTCAGTGCAGAGGTCACTGCCACAGAGAGTGCTTCAGAGACATACGTAAAGTTTCGGCTGGCTGTGCAGAAAGCTCAAACATTTCAGTGCTCACTAATGCTGAGGGAAGAAAGGATCAGAAGCCACAGACAATGCCAGGGACAAACGTGAGATGGAAAAGGGCCACTCAAGACCCAGTGTGGGAGTCACGGGTCTCCAGGAATCACAGGCAAAGTATGTCTGAAACCCTGCCCCTCTCCTCCAGACTCAGCACCTAAGTCCTGCAACAATTTCTTCAGTCATCCATCCCTTGAAAAGTAAGACAAAATAAGAGAATTGTCTCTGAAAGCACCAGGTTAATTTTTTTTTTAATCCCCCTACATGCTATCTTAGCTTTCCCCTTAAGCAGCTAGCTCTAAAATTATATTCCTTATGGCTTTTTTTTCCCCGAATCAGAGAAAATTGTTTCCCAAGTGAAATAGATCCCTGACAAATCACCACATGAAATAATGTGTTCTGATATTCATTCTAAATTGGGCTGTTTGCTGAAGGGTACAGCACATAGACTTTTAACTCGAGACTCTTACAGCCTGCATACAACAGTAAATATCCCCATAATTCAGATGCATTCACTCCTTCAGCACTTTCTGTACAATTGTGAGCTGGAATGATTGACCCTCTCTGCAAAAGTCACTGCCAGGATAGACACAACCTGGCAACCTACTGAAGTTGTCAATTGGCTCCTGTTGTGTTCACCGTCTGGGGATCTTGCAGACAAAACCTGCCAAAGTGAACATTTTTCTGTCTTATCATGATGCCAATACCCCACAGGGTTTTTGTGAAAGTACAAGTTTTGCCTTTCATGCCTCCCCCATCTGGTACTACGTGGTATAACTGCTTCAGGTTTTGGGAACTCAGCTCCTCCTTTGGAGATTTTTTAACTTTGGCAGTGGTAAAAATCTCGTAAATGTATCTGTTAAATTTGCATGTTACTTTTTAAAATTATTGAGCATCGCTCTTATGCATTCAAAGAGGACAATTCTGAAACAGGACTTTGTCAAGTCCTTACATGAAATCTTGAGACTGAGCGCGTGCAGTCCCATGGGTGGCTAGGAAAAAAGGACAGCTAACCTGGGTTTGACTGTTTGAGGAGAGGGGCTGAAGTTTACGTGTTCCTCTGGTTTATGCAGCTGCCATGGGTGATGGCAAGGCAGATGGGATGACTATAATTGCTAGAATGAATGGGTGTAAAGCTTGCTAAAAGGCTGACTGATTAGATGCACTTCTCAGCTAATGACCATCAATTAATGCTAATCTCCAACGAGCAGCAAAGAAAATTAGGGATTCCTGCTGGCTATGCTGTGCTGCCTACACAGATCAAGTTATTTTCTTCTCTGCATCGCTGAATAAAGCAAAGAGTGAAGAGTGTCGGAGCATAATTCAGAGACAAGGCTGCTGCATCTGGAGCATCCTGTTTGTGTTTGCCATGAGACACTTTGTATGTACCTGGTCCCACGGCTTGCTCACCCTCTGGCAATTACAACCCAACACTTCAGTCTTCCCCTTGGTGATACCTTCTTCCCTGCAGCATGCAGCGTTAGCTGTGACTTTGACATCTCCTGGGATGGTGGACTTCAGATTTGCCCTTGGCCAAAGCTACTGCTTTTCTTAGTAAGTCTCCAACTCCCATCAGACACTCACAGGTCAACCACTTCCAAATCCCTTCCAGGGAGATGTCTCTGGCACAGCAGAACAGCTCTACTCTAGACTGAGGAACAGGTATTCAGCTGTTTCATGGCTCCTCTCCATCCCCTTTGAAAGACAGGCAAAGCTTCAAATAAGCAATACCGTCTGTCCTTGGGGCACGCGATGGCAGGACCCTTCTGAGAAAGGGACCACAGCTTTGCCACCTTCTTGGAATCAGTCACACAGAGGTAGTTCCAGAGGCTCCAGCAGACCCTAAACCTGGAAACTGGCAGGAGAGTCCAATATCTGATCTCAAATTGCCAGTGCGAGGGCACAGGCTGAGTCATCCAGAAGCTGCCCTCCTCAACTGGAGTTACTGTAGGCAACGCTTTCCATAAATGGACCTTTGCCCTCACACTGTCTGGGCAGGAGAGAGGAGACAAGAGTTTGGCATGTTTTCCCTAAAAGGCTCAGTTTTGCCAAAATGATGTCACTAGCACTGAGAAATTTCCTTGGAGGTTTCCAAGGAAAATTCCAGGATTTGTTGGGTGTGAGCTCAAGGAGCCTATGAACGATGTCTGCTCCATCGGTTCAGACTGCCCAGGCTTGACTCAGCAGGGCAGACCACCCTGCAACATCGTCTTGCTGTGACTGGTGGCTCTGGCTGGGCCAGCTGTGCCACCTGCCCAGCTGTGCCACCTGCCCAGATGTGCCACCTGCCCACCTTTTCACAAGCCAGCTCACTCCAGGATCAATTGCCAGCTGTCCTATCAGCTTCTGGGGGAAAAAAAAAAAACAAACGATGTGCTATTCCCAACCGGGATCAGAGGAAATGTCAATGTAGGTGCTGTCTAGCACTAATTAGGAAGTAATTTTTCCTAACGAGGAATGTTAAGTTGAGCATGTAAACAGTATTCATCATCTTTTTGGAGCGTGAAGTTTAACAAACAGCCTTTTCTCACGCAAACTGGCTGGTACACGCCGTTTGAAATGAGAAGGACAGAGCTGAATAGGGATCTCTTTCTGAGAGCACCTGGGGTATATAAGGGAGGCCAGCTGGAGTGAAATAACCCAGAAGAGCTGAGGTGTCACATACTTGGGAGCTTCTTAATTTAATTTTTTTTAATACCGTGGAAATGTGTTTTTCAAGGCCCTTTGCTGCTAAGGTGTCTTTCTTGATCACACCTTCTCCTGGCAGACAGTGAAAAGAATGGGGAAAAACTTTAAATTTCTCAGTCATCATCAGACAAACGTAGATAACCAGAATAGTTCCTCTAAAAAAATAAGGATACTGCATACTCCTCTCTGTATTTTCAGCCTACTAATTATCAGTATTTTCTCCCTGTCAGCTTACAAAAACATTAATTACCAATGGACATGGCTTTTGTTGAACGATGTACGTGAATGCAGTCCAAGACAATGCAGGAAAAGTAGAGCTGGCAAGACCATGCTCTCCTCCCACACTCCTGCAATTGTTGTGGGTCCGATAGAGAAATAGGAGGCAGTTGTGGCAAACATCATTAAATGTGGCTTGCAAATGTAGAAACAGAGACTTGCAGGGCTTCTGCGCAAAAATGTCCAACGCACAAAGGCAGGAACAGCTTGAGGGAGAAGAATTCAGTCAAAAGTAAATATTTGGCAAGTAGCTGTCTCCATCTGAGTTAATCACCTTCAGACCTTCTGAAGTCAGCTGAGATCTAGTCAATTTGGTCAGGGGGTCCTGAGGCACAGTTCAGACATAAGCCAAAATAGGTCAGATGAATCACGACGTGAAAGCGACTATTTTCGCCTTTGACGACAAAGAAGTCTACAGTGATTAACTCAGCTGTACTCTTTGGTAGAATGGACAGTTGCTTCCTATATATTGGCTTTATTTTCCTAGTATCTTGATTTTTCTCACTGTCTTGACCACAGAGTGACTAAACACTTCTGCTGGTCCTGAGACCCTCGGTTATTCTGTTTTGCTCAATGCTACACTGCTTGAAATCATGTTATTATGGGGAATCTCAACTTTCTTTGAAAGAAAATATAAATCATGGAAAACATTTTTTTTTAAATCTTTTTTAACAGGTTTCATGGTTTTAGGAAGAGGATTAACTTAAGCTTTGTAAAGTTCAACCAGCATCCCTAGGGAGCAGCTGACACGATCCCAAGTCTGACTGATTTCACAGGTCCTCTTATCTTTGCTTTGGGGAAAAAATATTCTCCATCTACTGATAAAAATACGCAGACAAATTCTAAATCCTGACAAGTATCTTCATTCCTGATTAATATTTTTTCTCAAAAAAAAAAAAAAAAGTAAAATTCCACAGGGTACTGAAAAAACCAGCTCATCAGACTTGCCAGAACCAATGTCCTCACTTGGGTTATCCAGCGATTCCCCAGGAAATTTCTCCCTTCTGCACTCCCATTAGTGAGCAGAGAGACCCCCTGAGTGCCCCCATATGTGAGGATTACATTGTAATTACAGAGAATTTTTATCCACTGCAAGGACTCAAAGGATACGCACAACACAAGGGAAAATAACCAGCTGTGAGGACTTTTGGAGCACACCAAAGTAAGGTCTGCATTTTGTATACGCCCACCAGATCAACACGTACACTTTTACTCATATCAAAGAAGACTGAAACGAGATGTCTAAAGGTAGGTGTTGCCTTTTGCACATCCTTGAGATACCCACACAGGGAAGAGAGATATGAGGCAGAACCTTTGGAGACTTGTGTGTCCCTGGAGCAAAAGCTGGAACCAGCTGTCAATCTACAGCAGCACCTCAAAAGACATCAGATATTTGTGTTTCATCCACAGAGCCAACGCCACACTATCTTTCTACATCAGCCTCTGAGACATCAATGAGACCCTTTGCAGACCAAGGCTAGGGCTTCACCTCACCCCCCCTTTGGTGGTCTATGTGTCTCATCTGAGCCAGATGTCCAGGGTCTCTGTATAGTCAACGGAGAGAAAAAGGATGCTCTAGGGGGCATCTCAGCCCATTTACCTTCAGCACATTATCCTGGGGTGGGATAAGTCTTTATGCATTTTATTGACAACAGAGGGACCCTAATGACTGCTTAGAGCAAAGTCTGAAGTTAGCTCAGATGATCTGTATCCCACAGTGTCAGCAAAGTTATCAGGATCTGCTCTGCAGCAATATGCAGAGGACCTGGAAGGAGGAGCAAGGGCAGCAAGAGGAAGGAATATGGAGTTGGAACCTGAAAATCATCTAGAAGCACACGGCTGGGATTGTGCCACCCCTGTGGATTGTTGTTGGATAAACAGCCCTATGTGTTTCAGAAACACTATGCTTCCACTTTGCAAAAGCAGCCTGAAATATGCTCTGCTAAACAGACACAACCCAGCATCTCTCACAAAGAGAAATTTTAGGAGCTCGTTACCAAGCAAAATCTCTGGCACCTGATTACCAGTCTGTTTGCTTTGTAATTAATTTTCATTAGCCCCAGCCAATGATACACCAGCGACCAACTGCTTCATATGAAGAGCATTGCTCAGTGTGAGTACACCAGCCACTCACGCAAATAAAATCATGCACCCTGAGATGTTGCAGACAGTGGTGAGGTTGTATTCATCAGGAGCACCAACAGAAAAAGGGCTACACCGCACGGCCAACCACACCGTGGGATCAGAAGGACAGGATTCATTATGAGACAAGCCCCTTTCAGTGAACAGGCTGAGGTGGCATCAGAAAGACTGTGACATAAATTCTGCTTCCTGGGATTTATTGACTGGGGAGGCTGGAGCTGCTCCATCACTGGAGGCTTTTAAGCAGGTGTTAAGACAACCCAGAATAATGTGAGCAATTCATTACATGCAAGAATGATTTAAAGCTAGGTTCTTTTGTATAAAGAAATCTTAATGAAAAAAACCTGGAGGCAAAAGAAATGTAGTGGCACTGCTTCCAGTGCAGGAATATGCCAAGGTAGCACAAAAGACAGGGATACTCCTAGCCCGGATGAGTCAGATTTCTGTTTAGCCTTTCAGAAAGAACTAGTCACTAGCAACAGTATAAAACTCGTTAAAAATCATTCTTAGTGTGAATTAAAGCACTGTAGCTGTAGGAGGACAGGACACCTAGATGGAGGATCTAGGTATCCTGCCCCCTCCCATACAGACACCTAGGAAAGTAGATGGAAACACGGGTTTAATTTTCAGTGGTATATTAGTGCTTTATAACACAGAGAAAAATTGCTCTGAGCCTTGCTTTCCCCACTGGTGAAACTGGAGATACTGGTAATAAGCTTCATTTCCCAACCTCTGCCAGGGAGCAGCAAGAGTGGGGCATCCCTGCACCGGCTTCAAAGAGGATTGAGTGCTGGCTGAGGACCGCAGTGGTTTGTAGAACCACCACTTTAGTACTGCCTGTAAAGCTACCTAAGAAAGCCTGAGAAGAGGGCAAGCACACAGGGACTCCAGCTCTGGGGTCCTCAGCACAGGAAGGATGTGGGCCTGTTGGAGCGAGTCCAGCAGAGTGCCACAAAAATTATCAGAGGGCTGGAGCACCTCCCGTACGAGGACAGGCTGAGAGAGTTGGGGTTGTTCAGCCTGGAGAAGAGAAGGCTCTGGGGAGACCTTAGAGCACCTTCCAGTGCTGAAAGGGGGCTACAGGAAAGATGGGGAGGAAGTCCTCTTTGTCAGGGAGTGCAGCAATAGGATGAGGGGTAACGGTTTTAAGCTGAAAGAAGGTAGATTTAGATTAGATATTAGGAAGAAATTTTTTCCTGTGCGGGTGGTGAGACATTGGCCCAGGTTGCCCAGAGAAGCTGTGGATGCCCCATCCCTGGAGGGGTTCAAGGCCAGGCTGGATGAGGCTTTGGGCAACCTGGGCTAGTGGGAGGTGTCCCTGCCCATGGCAGGGGGTTGGAACTAGATGATCTTTAAGGTCCCTTCCAACCCAAACCATTCTGTGATTCTATGATTCTGTGTTTTCCCAGGCTCCAGGGATCTGCAGTGCTGGGATGAAGGATCTTGTGCTCCAGTGCCACTGTCCTGTACAAGCAGATCAGACACATACTGAACCAGCTCCCCTTGCACAGACAACACAAACACAAGCAGGTTCAGCTTGTGCTGTGCTGACTCCAGGGGTTTGTCCCCGGGTCAGGTAGGAAGAGAAATGTCTGTATGTCTGGGTCTGGAAGCTGAGCAGACTCCTGCCCCAGGAGGATGCCCCATAACCCTCTTCAGCCGCTGGCACCGTGCTGGGTGCAGGACTCTGGGGTTGGCACTTTGCAGGACAGACACTTGTTCAAATGGAGGCTCCCTGAAGCACAGGACAGGTACCCCCACAAATTACCATGAAAGAAGAGCCCTGACCTCAGCAAATTTCGGGGGACTTGAAGATCAGAGTCTATCTTCTCCCTAAGTATATGTTTTAAGATCAATGGAGAGAGCCTAGTTCCACTCCAGTAGAAGCCAGTATTAAGGTTCTCATTGACTTCAATAGCAGAACAACAAAGCTCTGGCACTTCAAAGGCTTTTTTTCATGGTGTTTATCCTGTTAATAAGCACCATCCATTCCTTTCAACAGGGGAGCCATCCACTGATTTGCTAACAGTGCTTTGCTCTCCAGGGATGTAGCCCATGTTTATACAATCACGGCAGTTCACCAACACGGGACTGACAGCTTCCTGCTGCACGGAAGGAGCCCTGGAGGAACAACAGGGGATTTAGCATCCAACAAAGCCATTGTCCTTGTGTTGAAAGTCCTGGCGTTTTCAGTTCTGCGGCACAAACCGCTAATTCAGCCCAGTCTACAGTGCTTGGGTCCACTTTAAATGGGATTTATTATCACACAATTAGCATTTGTGTCAGTTCGGGAGTTGGAGAAGCCCTCTGCAGAACCCAGAATAGAGCAGCTGAAGAGCATCCATTCCCAGCTGGGACAGCTCTTAGAGTGCAATAGCAATATTTTTGGACTTAGAACTGTAGAAATCGGAGGTATTCAAAAGTCATCTGGACATGATCCTGGGCAACCACTTCTAGGTGGCCCTGCTTGACAGGGCTTCTCTTCAGTGAGGGGGGAATAATATCCTTGGTGCTTGCTCTCATGGAGACATGACCACTCACCACTGCAGAATCCCTTGGTTTATGATGTATGGCCTCTGGCTGCAGATTAGGACTAAAAAAACCACGTATTTCTCTGGCTGTTGCTAGATGATAACAAGTCTCTTGTCCTACCCTGATGCTTGCAAACAAGCTGATTCTGAGACTTTCAAATTAATTACGTAGAGGATAAAATCACCCATTCAAAGAGCAATGCTACTCAGGTTGTTTTCACATCTGCGCTGCTCTTGCAAAGAATTGGTGTTGGATGTCAGCGTTTTGTTAATTTTGGAAGCCAGCGCTTGTTCAAGCTTTTGTTTCAAATAAAGGATTTGACTTGCTCCGAAAAAAAAAAAATGGGGAGAGCATGAGAGATGAGTGAAGGTGTTTCTAATGCTGTGCAGAGCTCGGGCTGCCTGACAGCATGTCATAGCCCACACCGACTGAGCGGCTAGCAAGGAAACAGGGCTTTTTTCATTCCCAGCTTTATCTTCTGACCTTTAAAGCATCCTCTCCTTTGAAGCAGCATATAAAACACAAGAACCAGGATGTCACTCATTTCCTCCACCTCTGAAAGAAATGTAAGAAAACAAAACAACAAACCTTTAAATGTCAAAAATCTCTTCTCCCCTGAGCCGGCACCCAACAAATCCTCGTGACTACTGTAAGCTCCTGCTGCAAACTTCTACACTCTGGAAAGGTGGGCACTTTACCATGACTCCTCACCTGGGCAAGATGCTAAGTATTTATAAACAGCAGCCAAGAGCCTTTCTTGCTGAGTGTCTTGCAATGGTGGGCCAGCAGCGATACGAAGCCTTGGGGATGCAGAAGTACCAATAACGCTCTGAGTGTCTCCTTTCAGGGTAGTACCTGAATCATCAGGAGCATGAGAGTTACTGGTCCTAAACATCCTTGACCAGGAGGGCTCACAGACATTTTTCTTAGAACATTGGCTTCCATGTCCTACTGTCACACCACAAGACCCCATTTCCCCATCTGCAAGTTTGGTTTTTAAGGTTGCTTGGCTTGAATCTTTACTGTGCTGGCTCAAAGCACACCCTGAACATGCGAGCAGCTAGGTTTTGAGGGATGAAGACAAAGACTTTAATTCCATTGGCCTTTCAAATAATTTAAAAGAGATAAATTTGTAAGGGAGGACTTTGAGGAAGTCACAAAAGCTGATGAAAGGTCTCGCTTGGATTGTTCTCTTCACCAGCTCATTGGTCCTCTGTAGATAAGAATACTTTGAACTTCTGAGTATTTCTACTCTATAAAAATGACTTTATTATCCTTATCCTAGTCCTCTAGACTATATATAGAAATCCTGGCTATCCTTTCTTAAGAGAAGGAGAGTGAAGGAGTCTGAGGAGGGTGACAGACGGGACCAGAAAGATGAAATCAAACTGCAGCTGAAAGAAGAACAAATATCTGCCCCATGCCAAATGAAACCCATCCTCTAAGCACAGAGTGAGCACTTTAGTATGGAGCTTCTATTTTCCTTTGTTAAGGGGACTGGGTGATGCTCCTCTCTTAGGACGTATTCTTACCATGTGGAGGGTGTATCTAGGAAGTAACTCAACGAGGAAGGAAGTATCCTCTGCACTAGAAGGTAACTAAATATGAGTGCAGCTTCAGGGGTTTAGTTACACATTTAGGAGCAGCTCACCCCAGCTGTCACAGCTCTCAGGGCTGTACGCAGCGGGGTGCACAGGGGTTCCCCCGAGCCCTGCATCTTGTGACACAGGCAGCATCAGGGGAAGCATAACACCTCCTCGGCCTCTTGGTGAGTAAGTTCACACCTGCCTCTTTCCTTTAGTCCCCATTGACAAAGCCCAGAGAGGAGTGGGGTGGCCAAGGGTCAGGAGAAGAGGGGAGCTGGCACATCGGGGTTTGAACCTTCGAGCGGGCGGCTGACAGCAGGATTTACACGGCAATATGTGCACATCTGTGCCCGAGCCAGGCTCCCTAGGTAGAAAGAAGTCAAGGGGGTCAGGGGTGTGATTCATCTCAGCCTAAGGCAGATGTCTAAATTAGAGCAGATGAATCATGCCCTTGAAATTCCTCCACTGAACAGAAGCTCCTCTTACTGCCAGAGAGCCTAGCTCTGCTGCAGGTATTGGAAAGCAAAGGCTTCGCCTTCTCAGCAATGCCTCCTGCTGGGTTTGCCCACACTGCTCTCCAGGCAGGGAAACTGAGGCACCAGCACAGGCCAGGTTCATGCCCAGACTCCGCTTTTATAATGTGGACTTGGAAAACAACTACCAGTCCTGGGGATAAATGTTTGGTTCCCTCCCAGTGGGATGTGGGGAATGAAAGACATCAGAAGGCAAGCAGCACTCACTGCTCGAGTAGCTGCAACTTCATTGCAGGGAGGACCTACGCAGGTTGTCAGTGGAGGAAGGACAAGGCCAGGAGAGTAAGAGCACTGGATAGCAGCTGTTGTGCTGGAAAGGCACTGGGGAGGTTGCTCTGTTAAGCGGCGGAGGTCTGCTGCTACACCAGCCTCTGAGCTGCTTCTCTGCTACTGATGTGCTGTTCAACCTTGGGCATGTCACTTAGCCCTGAACAGTTTTTTACGTTCTCTTAGGATGCGGTCGTCGTTTTGGGAAAGAAAGTTGTAACCAGGACATTACAGCCGTAATCCTTGCTTCTGCCTCCCGACAGAAGCCCTGCAGCCCCCAGCCCTCACTGCAGCTCTCCCCAGGGAAATAAAACTAAGCAACAGCTGACTCTTCGAGTCCATTGCTCGTAGGACAGACAGGTCACTGTGATCTGGCCAGACTTGAAATCAGTGCCAGGCTCATTTGTGCTTGAACCATTTTTTCATTTTAAGCTCTTATCAGATGAGTATGGTGGATATGGAAGCAGCCAGAGACACTGGCATTATTTTCCATGGCAGCAGGATGGGAAATCGTGGGTTTGTGCTGCACAATGAAGGTGTAGGAGATGTGGGCTGAAAAAAGAAAAGCTTTCCTTCCGAACCAGATGCTCACAAGCGATTAAAGAAAAAGAAGGGGGAGTGGAATAGCATGGAAAACTACTTGTCATTTAAACACTTTATTCTGTTTTATCACATTTGCCTTACTGTGAGAGCTGTTTCCTAAATTAATAAAAACAATCTATGGTGTAGTGAGGCAGCGAGGGGCTGGCTCAGCCTCAGCTGGCACCTATCGTGTTTGCAAATCTCAGGAATAGTCACGGACTCCCCTGAACAAATAACTGGGCTTCCTGCTCCCTTATCTCTCCGTGTGGCATTGTCCAGCTCTCCTGCACCGTGTGTACTCAGCACAACAAGCCACCACGCGCCCTCGCGCCTCCTGATGTGATTAAACGTGGCATCTTTAATAAAACCTATGGTAATATTTCTTTCTAAAGCAGAGTGAAGATTTCATTTACCCTTCCTCCTTTATTTTGCCAAATTCCATTTTTATTTCATTGTATAATTAATCAGACACTGGAGCATATGACAGCAAGGCTTAAATTTAATTCTCACTTTTCCCATGCAGCCTTGTCAGATACAGTTGGCTGGTCAAACACTGAGTTAGATTTGTCTGAAAAAGCAACACAGAAATCGCCGATCTGGATCAGCCCTTTACTCCATCAAGTCTCCCATGTTGTCTCCAGTGGCAACCAGCATCAGGCACCTCAGAGAGCACGAGGTGCACCGGGTGCTGGGGGAGATCACTGCACCAAAACACAACTTGCCCAAAGGGGAAGATGTTCCTAACCCTGGTGGCCCTTTGACATGAGAGGGTGGCTGTGCCCAGAACATAAAGGAGACACACACATCCCATCCTGGATAGCTGCAGAGCTTTGTGTTCACTCTGAGTGCCCATGGGATGGCCCAATCTACTTGGACCTTGACCAACCAGGTGAAAAAAAGTGGTGTGTGCAAAGCCTGGAGGCTGCTCAAAGGCTTAGACCTTGCAAAAACATCAGTGGGTAACATGGTACAGGTTATATTCTGCAAAGTGCAGAACTCCAGGCTCTAAAAGATAAAACGTGAGATCATTTCAGTCCTCTACTGTTGTCTACATCAGGGAAGTGCAGCAGGGATCTTGCTGGCATACAGGACCATGGGCTTTATTTATTTTGTTACCCTTTCCCCACGTAGAATTTCTTTCCTAGTACCGCAGTGTCTACAAGTTTCATTCATCTCACTTTCCCACTAAACACCAATAACATGCAAGTTGGTTATGTGCACCAACTTGCTTCTGCTTCGTGATCCCCTCCCCAGGTCTGTGCAGGTCTGTTCCTCCAGGCTATTTTTCCCATAGCTGGGTAAGCTGGACCTATGTCTTGCCTCTTGGTCATCTGGTGTGAGGAAACATCTCCCAGAGCAGGACAGGGCTTGGACATGCCACACCAGCACCTGTATGTTCCTTGGACCAACTGCCCATGTCATGACATCAGGTCACGATGCGGTGCCTGGAGGATTTGGCAGGTGAAGGGTTTGGGGAGTTGGAAAGGAGCATGGGTGTGAGATCCTGGTCTGGGGAGACACTGGGAAGAAGTTCTTGTCTGAAAAATAGCAAAAAAGGGCAAATATATATATATATGAGAAACAGAGAGAGAAGATACACAAAACACATATTTATACATATATACACACCCAAATACACCCAAATTCACAGATGCAAGGAGGCCTTATGAAATCAAAAGTGAAGGATTACCTTTTTAAAAAAAATATAATAAAACAAATTAAATTGCCAAAAGTCTGGGATTTTCTAAGTGAGAGCAGGCTGGGAAGAGCTTCCACTGGCATCTAGTGGTACGTTGCAGAGGCAGAGGCATTGCAGCTGCTGGCACAGCTTCACTTCCAAAACGGGTCTCCCTGCGTTAGTGGAGACTATTCAGACTGGAAGGTCACCACTTCCCAACTGGGCTTAGGAAGAGGCATTTTTGGGCAGTTAGTCCAACCATGCCCTGATGATTTTATCCATGAAGCCTCTTTAGGGATGAGCATGAGGCTGAGTCTATTTTTGACCAGGTAAGCAAAACCTTGGGGTTACACCAAGACATATTTGGTCCCTTCTTTTCTTTGGGGTTTGTCTGAGCCTCAGGGGACAGCAGGCTCATAGTCCCCCCAGATGTTCCAGGTGAGCCCCTCATCCCTGTCCCATCTCAACTGCTCACCTTCCATGGTGCCACATGCCACGATGGGGCTGGCTGGTGGAGCTGCTAGACTGGCAGCATCCATGGTGTTGGATTCCAACAAAAGGCAGGATTTGTTGGAAGGTATAGAAATGGGGAGGATGGAAAAGTGGGACATGTTGCCCAAGCAATCCTGCACATGATGGATCTCACTTCAGCATACCTGAGGTCTACCATCATGGTCTCTCCTGTCTGTCTGGGACCTGCTGTGGCACTTTCATGCATCAAAACCTCCCGTAAGGCAAACTGAATGGGGCTTGTGTATTTTCCACCGTGCATGTGGTGGCATAAACACGGTGAGATTTGTGTGGTTTCTTCCTTCACTGGACTGGGATACAAGCTGGTGTGTAGGAGCACCTTTATAGTGGTGCTGCTGCCTCCTACTGCTGGTTTATACTGGGTAGGAAATACATCAGCGGACTTTAACCAAGGCACGTACAGTATGTGAATTTTCTCACCAGATCTGAACTCCAAGGACACTCTAACCCTGAACTTCCTTGTGTGAGCTTAGCCAGGCACCTCACCGTCTCCTGCCTCAGTTTCCCTGAATCAAAGAGGGGAAGAATAGCTTGTTTGCACCTAAACCCCTCCCAGAAGGGCGTCCTGGGCTCGATCTGCCTGCTGAGTCTCTAAGCCTCAGCATGCAAGGCAGATCCCAATCTGGGTGCTTTCTGGGAGGTCCTGCTGAGGCTCAGCCTCTCCCAGGTGATGCTCATCTCTCCGCTAAATCTATTCCATATGTTTCGGGGTCCAGCCTTTTCAAATTTGCCTTTTGTGCTTTCATTGAGCATTTAAAGGGATCCTTTGCTGGTAACTAGTTACCAGCCTCAGTCTCCCCAGGGGGACTGCAAGCTGCCAGGGACACAGAAATTTTCCCTGAAATGCATCTTTCCTCTCCTGAGGCTTCTTGGAGCAAGTCCCAGACGCTCAGCCTGGGAGGGAAGAAGGATGCTTGCAGCACTGTGGGATGTTTTTTCCTTCCTGTAACAAAACCGCAAACACTCTCAGCTGGTAAAAAAGAGAAATGGCCTGATCCTGACCCAGCAGCTGCCAGGGTGGAGAAGGCAGGATGGAGGGATCAGAGCTGCTGGGGAGAACTACAGTTCCCAGAAGGCAGCGCGAGCTCCCCACCAATATAACGGTGCAGAAGAAAAGCACATCAGGGAGAAATTCCCTTCTTCTCCCTCCCTGAGCTCCCGCTACCACTTTGGCGGTGGCATGAAAATTCCTCCCGGTGGTACGAGTGGAGAGCATCTCCCCTGTTTTCCCCTGTGCTCCTTCAACCTTTGCTCTTTCAACCTTTGCTCTTTGTCTTTGTTTCGCTTCACCCTTCCTCCGGTAGTTCTCACTGCACTGGCCACGGACTTCCTTTAGGTCAGCGCAGCTGCGGCTGCAACACAACCTGCAGCCAAGTCGCACTCTTGTGCCATTGAGACTGCTCCGGAGGAGAGAAATGCCAGCCTGAGATGGGAGGCCCGCGCAGGTAAGATGCTTTCGGCCAACCGCCCTTGATTTGTCCGGGTAGCCCCAATAAAAGACGAAGCAACTCCCTGGGATCTGCTTCTGCCCTTGATTCAAACCCAGAGCCCGGGGGAGTGTGGAGCTGGAAGTAAAGGCAGGATTTGGATCTGTAGGATCTGGGTATTGAAAAAGAAAATAAAGGAAGAAAGCAGGCAGGAATTTCCTCTTTTACCCTGATCTGAATTCAGGGGTTTGTTGCTTTTTGCCCAAACCCAGAGGCTATTGAAATGCTGCTGGCAATGAGCTGTTTGCTCTAAGGGAGCAGCACGAGCATCCGTGGCAAGGAGAGAGGCCGTGGATGCTGCAGCGAGCCCAGCACCTGCTCTATCAGTGCTGTGGCTGAGAGCATCCCCTCAGCATCAGCCAGATCCAGCAGGAGGGTCCTTGGTGGTGGGAGGCTACATCCACTACCTGCTCAGGAGGCTGATGACCTTCCTTGGAAAAATATGCTATTGAACTTTTTTGAGCCCTCTTTCCAGCCCGGCTGATGCTGAGGCTTTGTCTGCTGGATTAAAACCAGTTGTAGGTGTCACAAAGCTGCTCCCGCAGCTAGGGAGGGGGTCTGGACCCCCAGAGTCTCCCCTCCACTAGCAAACAGTAGACCCAGATGCTGCTCCAAGCATGTGTTTTGTGTCTTCTGGCTCAGTATGACTTTGTAGGTAGTTGGGTTTTCGTTTTTTAATTTTGTTTGGGGGTTTTTTGTTTGGTTGGGGGTTTTTTGTTTGGTTTTGGGTTTTTTGTTTGGTTTTGGGTTTTTTGTTTGGTTTTGGGTTTTTTGTTTGGTTTTGGGTTTTTTGTTTGGTTTTGGGTTTTTTGTTTGGTTTTGGGTTTTTTGTTTGGTTTTGGGTTTTTTGTTTGTTTTCGTTTTTTTGGTTTTGTGTGGTTCCTCTGTACCAGGATGGAGAACTCAGCTTGGAGAGGAGCACTGTTGTGTGCACCTACTGGTCCTGATCCCTGGTGATCCAGATGGGTTAGCTGAAAGAAAAAAAAAAAAAAGTGGTGTGACTAAATCTGAATTAACCTTCCCCATTACAACTGTGCTCTGAAATGTGAAACAGCAGCCCACTTTATTTACTGCTCAGACCTTCCTCCTCTGAGGAGCATGTAGCTGCAAACTCTGCATCACAGTTGTGCTTGGATGTTTATGCTCCAAATCTTTCACCACCCCCCTCCCCAGTCCCCTACACCTTGGTGACAGGCTCCCCAGGGACTCATCATCACAGCCACAGCCTTCCCTGCAATCCAGACCCCCCGGGACAGATTTCACTGACAACCCCTGTCCTTGCTGGCAGCCTGCCCCATAACTGGTGATTTTGGCAGCCTCACCTTCAGCCATCAGTGCCATCAGCAAAAGGCTGCTCAGCCACGTACACTTTTGCTGACAGTCATCTCCAGAATCACTGCCTGCCACCCCTCAGTCTTTCTGATTCTTTTCTCTCCTGCAATTCAGAGTCTTGCTAGGAGATGTTCCTCACATCTCTGTTGGCCCTGATTTTTTTCTTTTTTTTTCCTAATGGAAATACATAGGACCCAGACCCTACTGTTGATTGAACTCTCTCGAAAAGGACAAAATCACTGAAGGTTTCCATATCTCACTTCTTCAGCTGCCCCCTGAGGACACCACTGACACGTCTCCCCAGTACGTGCAGCTCTCCCAGCACAAAGCAGAGCACCCCAGTTTTTCAAATGGTGCCAAGTTTAGTTTTCTTCTAGTTTTGGAGGATTTTGGTTGTTGCACAGTCACTCATCCAAAATTGATCTAACTAGAGCAATTACTGCAAATTGCATTAATTAATAAACTTATTTACTTACAAATCTTCTTTGTCAAAGGACAGAGAACTATGCTGAGAGTAGATCATTAGTGCAGCTATAGGAGAGCCAAAACCTCAATGTCGTTGCAGCAGTGAGTGCCTCGCAGATCCCCACATTGCCAGAGGAAACTAGTCTGTTCCTGCTCTCTGCTGGAGTCCAGGTGAGCCTGTGGCTTCAAAAGTCTCAGGTTCAGTCTCCCATGGAGCAGCCAAGGTGCCACCTGTCGTGTTTACACAGAGAACACAGCATGTAGAGACAAAGTAATGACTTAATAATTTTCCCTTTCTTTTTCCATTCCAGCAATCTGAGTCTCCCGGAATGCCAGGGAAGCCTCTCAGAGGCAGCAAGAGATGGAGTTACAAGCATTGGACCTGCAAGCTGAGGTGGAGGGAGGCTCCAAAATGAGGAAGACCCTACAGTCCTTGTTGGCCCAGAGCTGGTGTGCAGCAGCAGTGCCCTTTCCCTTACGGGGAATAAAGTGCATCCATTAAAGTCCACTTTCATGGGTGTGCCCTGACGGTTTTTGTACCCTTCCAGACAGTCCATCCCCATAGCCTCGTGGCTTTTTTGTACCTGCCAGCTGCTTGGCAGCCTCATCTCGCACCACCGGGTGCAGGGCGCTGCCACCATGAAGGATTTGGTCAAGCACACAGTGCTGAAGACACACTTGTGCCAGGAATGCGGCAAATCCTTCAGCAAGAAGGGAAACTTGAAGAGACACCAGCGGATCGACACGGCAGAGGAGCTCTTCACTTGTGGAGAGTGTAGGAGGCGCTTCACCACCCGGGGCCACCTCACGACCCACCAGAGCATCCACACAGGAGAGAAACCCTTCTGCTGTGGGGAGTGTGGGCGCTGCTTCCGCCTGGAGATCTGCCTGGCCGCCCACCAGAAGACCCACGCCAAGGGTGGGCCCTACCTCTGCGCCCGCTGCGGCAAAAGCCTCAGCACCAAGATCTACTTCAACATCCACATGCGTACGCACACGGAGAAGAGGCCGTTCGCTTGTGCCAAGTGTGGGAAGAGCTTTGTGAAGATGGGGACCCTCATTGCCCACAGGGAGATCCACAAGAGGGAGAAGCCCTTCAAATGCCCCGACTGCGGTAGGTGCTTTGGGCAAAGTGCCACGCTGGTGGCCCACCAGAAGATACACCTCCGTGGGGGACCTTTCATTTGTACCGAGTGTGGGAAGAGCTTGAGCACCAAGCAGTATTTTAATGTCCACCAGAGGAACCACGCTAAGCAAAAGCTGCTGAAGGGACACATCAATGGTGTGCCTCTCCAGGCCATTCAGATTAAAGAGGAGCTTGATTTTGCCTCCAGGTCAGAGGAGAATATGTTGGAGGATATGTCCCATGAAGGAGATGTAGCCCAGGGGTGTAGCATACCTAGAAACCCATCTAATCCAAAAAGCCCTCCTTGGAAAATCCAGATGAAGGAGGAACCAGACACACCCACTGATGACACAGCAAACATTACTGCAATAGCCTGCCAGAAACTTTACATCAAGGAAGAGCCACCAGAAAACCCAGACTATGGGAAGCTCTTTGATCCAAAGATCCCACTGATGGTTTTACAGGGGATACAGCTTAAAAAGGAAGAAGATGCTAACAGGCAGCATGAACAGGAAATCAGTAACCGGGTATTCCACGTAAAGGAAGAACGACAGGAAAGCGTTGAGTTTGGGATGCATTATGAGCAGAAGCCAAACCTCAGTTCTATCCAGAGAATCCAGATTAAAGAGGAACCTGGTGTGGAGGCCAACCTCCAGGAGAGCCAGAGCCCAAAGAGGAAGCAGAAGAAAAGCTATCAGCCCACCAAAGAGGAGATGGCGGAGAACTGGGAGAAATCCACCTCCAAGAAAGCTCCATCAGCAAAAGGAGCTCCCAAGAGTGAGCGGATATTCCCCTGTCCTGAGTGCGGGAAGACTTTCAGTCATAAATCCAACCTGACCAGACACAGGAAGATTCACACGAGCGAGGGGCCATACAAGTGCAGCGAGTGCGGGGAGAGCTTCCGCATGAACCGCAAGCTGATCCGCCACCAGCGAGTCCACATGAGCGAGCCCTTCAAATGCACCGAGTGTGGGAAGAGCTTCACCCAGCGATCCAATCTGGTTCGGCATCAGAGGATTCACACCAAGGAGGAGCCCTACCAGTGCCCTGAGTGCGAGAAGACCTTCAACCAGAAGGTCAACCTCTTCCGTCACCAAACAATCCACGTCCGCATGGGGCCTTGCAAGTGCACCAAGTGTGGGAAATGCTTCCCCCATAAGCGCCACCTGATTAAACACCAGCTGCTCCACTCTCGAGGTGGGACCTACAAGTGTGGGGTCTGTGGGAAGCGCTACCGGCTAAAGAGGTACCTGAGGAGGCACGAGAAAATCCACGCACGGGAGGGAACTGCTCCCTGCACAAAAGTGGGGGAGGCCATGAGGACTGGCGGTGGACCCCACCATGCTGAACAGCGAGCACTGGGCCCCGTGAAGAGCAAAGAGGAGAGCTGAGCTGGTATGGTGCCGGCTCCTGGGCAAGATGGACCCTAGACAACTGATGGTGCAGATTTGAGAGAAACTACTGCCAGCCAGACCAGGGCTTTAAACCTTGAATCACCCAAACAAGGCTCACAGATTGGCTTAAACCAGGTCCCTAAAACTAAGTTATGCAAAATCAGTGGTTGTTTTTCCAAAGATAGCCCAGAGGCCAGCAGATTGTATTCTGGTTTGTGCCCTCACAACCCCTCTACATGGATGCAAATGAGACTGGCTTTTCTTAGCATTGAGTTTTACGTTGCTGATGAGCAGGTGGCTCTGCCACCACAAGTCCCAGAAGCATCAGGGACTTCACCAGCTTGAGCAACAACAGTGCTGGTTCTCAGCCAGCTGCTTCCCTATCTGTTACTGTGGAGCTCTTGGTAGGATACTGACTTTATTTGGCATGATTTAGGGAATTCAAATCAAGCAGCAGGAATAGTTGAAAAAATCTTCAGACTTTATGGACTAGAGAACTGGAAACTATTTCCCCATTGGAATATTTTCCCTTCCTCTCCCTGGTGTAAAGGAGACTGTGCAGATACTCAAACGCATGGACAGTTCAGCAGTCTTTATTGCTCACTGCTAATAATTCTGTTTGAGTGTTCCCTAGTCAGATGGATATTTGTGTCTTGAAAGTCCCTGATGAAATAAAGATGTGGAGGGAATCCACTATCCCCTGAGCCCCTCCCCAAGATTTCTCTGTAGCACAGCGACGTGCACAGCTGGGCATTGCTGAGCAAAGACACACATTGGGGTTTGTTGTGTTGCTGTAATATGTAGGGTCCAAGAGGCAAGCGCAAAAGTGTTTCATGGTGAAATAGCAGCTCTGATTCCCTGGTTTTGTAGAAGAAAAGAATCCCCCTCCCCATCCCCAAAGCACACACCACCTCCTTCTCCCAGGACATGTTGCAGATGACATCTTCTTAGAGGCAGAGCCAAGTTGCTTATTGTCTGCACTGGATACTCGGGAGATCTGTCTCTCTAGGCAGGGAAACTGAGGCACAGAGAGAAGGAAAGGAACAGGACAAGCTGTTCTTGAGATTTGTCTTTACCAGCTACTTGGACAACATCGTGTTGAGATGCTTTGTTGCAATGACTCATGCACAACACTGAGTACAGCTGCCAAACCCCAAAAGCACAGAGTAATTTTGGTGTTTAGTCAGGCTTAGTCGGTACAGTAAGCCCAGGACATGATTTCAAACAGCAAAGCTCTGACAGCCTCTGAAGGAGCCTACCTCAGCCCCTCGTCTGTACGCCGTAGCCAGACTGGTTGATGTGAAGCTTTCCCTCAAACCCCCCTGATGTGGTGGAGATTCATTTCTGGGACAGAAAAGGAAGACACAGAGGGAAAACCAACAAGTTTAGAATGTTCTAGGGGAGGCTAAGGAGCACCCTTGTTAGAAATATGGGTCTGGGCCATATGGTGGGTAGATACTTCACTGCAGGGCTGAGAAACAGTGTTCCTTGGGAAGAATGTGGCTGAGCCAAACTAGCAAAGCAAAACAGCCGCTGTTAGGCTTGCTGAAGGGCAGAGGTACAGCTCTTCAGTGGGGAGAAAATAATCACCAGATGGCTGGCATTTATTTCCTTTTCATGAGCCTAGTGTAGGGCTGTAGAGATTTTTATGAGGAAGAGGAACCGGTATGAGAGGTTTGCCAGTTGTGTTGTTGTGCCCCTGCACATAGAAAGGGCAATGGGTCAATGTCAGAAGCTTTCCTGGAGGTCCCTGGGTCTTCCACCACTGACCATGGCCAGTGTGGGTGTCCTAGCTTCTGGGGAAAATCAGGTCTGATAGTCTGTGATATCTCCTCAATAAAGTAAATATTTAAAGAAAAAAGGAAACAAAGTAAGCCTCTTTTCTGTTTTGTGTTTTGGTTGTTGGGGGTTTTTTGGTTTTGTTTTTTTTTGTGGTTGTTTTTTTTTTTAATAAGCTACCCCTGAGAAAACCACACGACATTCTACCCTCAGTGTAACATGTGAACAATGCCAGAGCAAGACTCACATCAGTGGTGACAAAATGAGTGTTGTTGGTGAAGAGCCCTCTGGGCTCTGCTGGCCACATTGACCAGCTCTCCACCAACGATGCTGAGAGCTCAGACTTCTGACTGATAGCTCAGGCCTCCAGTCAGTGAGTCACACATAGGGACCACATGAAGTGCCCTGAGGTGTCTTCATAGGGCCAGAAGGACACAGGCCTTAAGGGGGACCTTGAACTTTGTGGATGAGCAACCAGAGGCCAGAACATCTCAAACTACACCAGACACCACAATGTGAGAAACTGAACTGATGCCCTAAGTATGGGTGTTTTCATCCGTGAGCTAAACTCCATCCCCAGTGTCCCACCTGTGAGAGCACAATGCTTGAAGGGCAAAGAGAGTCTTCCTTGGGTACCACCAGGATCTGCCTGGGACATTACACTGTGACTTTCTCCAGGACAACTCCAAAGAGATGCCTTGCAGATAGTTTGGGCTTCCGGCTCTGGTGTCTGCTGCTTACAGTTGTGTTGATCGGGATCGGGACCATGGAATAATCTCAGCTCCATGAGAAAAAAATACATTTATCTGGGGATTGAACAAAGCCAGATCTTCACCCCTCAGTAGCAAAATAGCCTTCACCTTTTTCTCCCTAAAATCCAAATCACTGACTCATTCTCCACTGCAAGGATTTCATGCAGAAAACCACACCTGTAAGCATTCACCTGGCAGTTCCAGTCACCAAGTGAACAGGGTGCCCGCAAGGTCTGGTTTTGCCTTCGGGTCTATACAGTAAATTCAGAATGGTCAACCTGAAACTGATGGGAGTTAAATCAAAGTAAAAGTCATGTTAACGAATAGATACCGAAGCTCTGATGACTTTTAAAAATATATCTTCTGGTCTTGTACAGTGGGTCAGGTAGGGCTTGTCTTGAGAGAATTGCTGCCCTATTTCTAGCCATGCACATTGATCCTGTGGATTTCAGGAGGAATTTGGCTGTGGGACTTTTTAAAATCACCTCGTTGACTCATCGACTATCTGTGTGTATCATCTCAGCACCAGTTCTGTCTCCAGCATTCGGTGTGGCCTGTCTGGAGGAGAGATGGAGACAGGCTGTGTTGGGGAGCACTTGAGCAAAAGTGCGTGTTTCGTGCCTTGATGGGATGCATGGAGCTGATTGGTGCTCAATATGTTATGGTATGGTGGGAATGAGAGGGTCTTTGGGGCCAGAGCAAACAACTGCTCCAACATAAGTGCCCTGAGATGTTTACTTGCTCTTTGAGAAAATGATGGTTCCCATGAGAACTTTGAGAATCCCAGGCTGCAGGGAGCCTGGGGTCCCTCAGATGGGGAGTGAGGAGAGGAAAAAGACCAGGGTGAAAACTGGGTGAGCAACAGCATGCTCAGTATCACATACTTCCACACATGCTTTATCTGTTCACTTTTGACTCACAGCCTCCATGGGGAATGAGTATTTACTTCTCACCACCACCTTACCTACCTCTCATCCCACCCAGGGCCAAAGTGAGGCCACCAGGCAGCACCACATGGGGCCAGGTGATCAAGCCGAATTGCCTGTCACCAAGGCACACTTGGAACCACTGCCACCATCTCCTGACCCAAAGCACAATCCCTCCCTCAAAAGTGATTTCCTGTGCTGGAACAAAGCAAAGGTGAGAGGTCTGCATCAAACAACCAAAGCTTCTGAGTAGTCCCCACCTGTGGATTTTCTGAACAAAGTCATAGAAAAATCTGTGATCTCCTTTTCCAGGATCAGTGTCAGCCTGAAAAGAAGAGCAGCCCCTGCAGTGGGGTGGGGGAGGTGGGCAGCCCTGGCCTGTGGCTCTCTGATAATTGCACAAGCAGTGATTACAGGATGTTGCTACCCTTTGTAAAAGGACTGCTGCCCCACAGGGGACATTACAGAGCCCTGGTGTTCACTCTTTTTTTGCACCCCAAGCTGACTTCTGTCTCTTCTTGCTTCTGTCTGGCTTTGTCCCTGGGGAGCTGCTGTTTCAAAGACACTGACCTCCTCCAAGTCGCTGCAAACCAAAGGCAGAAGTAGGAAGCAGAGATCTGGAGATCCTTCCCTACCAAGTCACAAGATTGTCTCCTTTTTCACTGTCTGAAAAAAATGGGATAAGAAATAAGATACAGATTGTTCTCATTTCTACATATGTGGTGGTCTTTGAGGAGCAAAACAGACTGAACAGTGAGGGTCTGAACACAGAACAGCTTCTGCTAGGAGAGTAACAGGGTTTTGAAGCTGTGTAGGAACAAGCCGTCGTTATACCTGTGCTGAAGTTCACCCACCCTTAGACACGTCTGCAGAGCAGAAACCCAGTCCCTGCAGGAGAGCTGGGAACAGCACCAGTGTGAGCTCACTCTGGGGGGACAGCACCTAAGAGACCAAAGTAAATGTTGATCTCGTGAACTACAAGCTAAGCAGCCCTGAAAAACAGTTATTCCTAGTCAACAGTGGTCCTGGTTTTAGCTGGGACAGAGTTAACTTTCATCACAACAGCCAGTGTGAGGCTGTGTTGGGGTTTGTGCTGAGGAGAAGCTGATCACACACTGATGGGCAGAGCTGCTGCCAGGACAGTCAAGGACTTTCCAGCTTCTCTGCTGTGCCCGTGTCTGCAGGGGCAGGAGGAGCTGGGAGGGAGCACAGCCCCAGTTACTAGCCCAGGATTCAACCTTGGATTTAGGATTGAGACCCAAACACAGCTTCACACCAGCTACTGTGAAGAAAATTAACTGTCCCAGCTGAAACCAGGACACACCCTGAGTGGAGCTGGGGGTTAGCAGGGGCTGTTCCCACCACGGGTGCAGATGCGCCTCCCCACTCTGGCCCTATGGGCTGCACTGTCACATAGGACCCCTCCACCCCAGCCTGGTGACACAGAAGCCACCTCCAAGGTGCACCTCCAAGGCCACCTGGCCAAGCCAACTTGCTGTTCAGAGTAGTTTTGGGGAAGAAGAAGGAAGGGCTTTGCTGGGCAATCACTTGAAGTGCCACTTCAGACTTGCCAGGGGGGAGTTTGGCTGCTTTTGCATCCTGGATGTTACTGCCAGAGTTTGCTTCAGCAACAGCAAGAAGGGGGTTCACCACCCCCTCCCCACAGGATCACCCTTGACCCTCCCTCTCCCTCCTCAGCTCCAGTTTTTGCCTTTGGGGCTGCACAAAGGTGGCAAGACACAGCGCTGTGACCATACAATGCTAAATTCAGTACATGGATGTGCCGTTGGAGATCAAGCAGTACCCCCATTAAAATCACCTGCTGTGAAACGATGCCCTTTCCTCTGTGCTTTCAGCAGCACTCCCTGTTCCTGGATCCAGTCTGCGCCCTACGCCCCCAGCACAGCCCCTGCCACTCTCCGTCCCGGACATTAAATTAATATCCTGCCATTAACTATGGCAAAGAGCTACAATGCCACAAAGTGATGGCAGGAGCCAAAGGAAAGCTCGATACACCACTGTTAGCTCACAAAAACTGGGCCAGGCTGTCTTTGAACCCCACGTGGACACCTAATGAGCCAAATGAATAGTTACACAAAATTAAGGACCATTTTCCTTTTGTTCTTTTTTTTTTCTTCAGTAGATCTGTTTGATTTTGAAGATTTCCTTCAGCGTTCCCGTTGTTTTAATCAGCTTTTTTTCCCCTGCATTTGTTCCGCTGGCGGTAAATTCATCAGCCCTAAATAGGTAGACTGATAGACCATGATAATGGTACACCAAACCATTACATGAAAAGCAGGGAATTAAACCATTCACTTGAAAACAGGCCATTGCTGTTTCCTGAAAGCTTTGTATCCTTTCAAGCTTGCTTTTTTTTTTCTTTTTTTTTTTTTGAGCAAGATGTTCTTGCTCCAGTAATCTTTGCACAGCTCTGCCCTATTTCTGAAGCTAAAGAGCCAGCGAGCCGGCGTGCCCGCTCAGCCCTTGCCCCCGCCTTGTACCTTGTTTGGGGATTTTCTCTCAGGAATTAAATGACAGCGAGGAATAAATTATCCAGCTCCCCTTTTCTAGCTGATCCCGGTTTCTTTAACTCACATTGTGTTTTGCTAATAATCCTGCTGCACACAAACAAACCGGAGCCGGGGATGATCAGAAAGCGGCTCCGTACCTCGTGTGGCAAAACTTCTGCCCTGATTAGCTGACCCCTTTCCAACCGGGGGGATTATGAGTGATGAGGAACAGACCATGTTACTGGAGCGTGGATGCAAGAAGAAAAGGCTTTGCCTGAGCATCTTTTGAATAAGACCCAGGAGGACACACAGCAGAGCATGAGCATGGGGTTGGACTCCTCTCTGGGGACAGGAGCAGCTCCGTGTTCATGAGCTGTGGTTGGGCAGTTCTCCATTGGCTTCCTAGAAAAATTTAACTGCTGTGGGGTGAATGAAGGTGAATTTGTAGTCTAACAAAGTGTCTCACCTGCAAATCATCCCAATGTCAAGTAAGAAAATAAAACAAAAAGAGAATAGATCTGTTTTTCCTGAGTGGCTGTTTGGTCCACCATGCTCTGGGGTAAACATCTAAGCCAGACATCCCTTATTTAAAATCAAAGGAGAGAAAGAAGGAGCTGGAGGAAGCGATTTTTCTGCCCTATTTAGATGTCCACTCTGAGACTCCAGGACTTCATTGACTCCACTGGCTACACCTCCACAGGCTGCAAAGGGATGCCAGGTGCAGGAGGAGATGTCCCCATCGGTTCCTGGTGGTTTTAGCCCACAGCAGCCAAACTATTCAGGAAAAGAGCAGGGGCTGTAGGGATGGTCTGCAGTGGCCAGCAGTTATTAGGTATAATTGGCACACAAAGTCAGCGCTGCTGACACCTCTGATGCAAAACCTCCCAGCCCTTAACAATCTGTTGGCCGTGCTGCGCTGTGCTGATGGAGCTCTGCCTGAAAACGGTCCCAGCGGCGTGTGGCTTCCCAAGGGAGTGAACTGGTACAGAGAGAGGTGTGGAAAGGCCAGTATAACCCACACAGAGGGAGATGATTCTCAGGTATATTTTTTATGACTTTGTTTTTATTTACTGGTAGGCAGCAGGGAGCCGTGCAGGAGATGGAGGAACTAGCAGGAGTTGTGGACACCCACTGAAATATTTACATATGATCCAAAGTTATTTGCTGATCATCTCTATGTTTATTTTTACAAAGCAAAATAAATTACATTTTGCAATTGCCCTTCTTTTTAGTATCAGCATGCTCTTGCTGCATAGGATCCTCTAGCTAAGGGTTTCACCTCTTTCCCCTAGATTATTTCTGTATTTTCGCTGATTTTCAGGTGATTTGCCCCTATAATAAAAAGCTGTACTGAACAAAGCCGTGCTTCAGTGCTGTTGGATTCAAGTCATCCCAAACGGGATGGAGGTGGGGAGGTGAGAGCTTGGGACAGAAACATCCACCTGGGACCAGGACACCAGCGTCTTCATCTCAGTTCAGTCCTCCCCCCTCAGGTCTGAACAGGGGATGGTGTGAGACTGAGGTTTCGCTATAGGGATCACTGAGAAGGGATTTAACTTTCTAAGTCTCTGTGTAAACATTTGGGAAAGCACGTGCAAGGTCCTCACTCATCTTCCCTCCCTGGAGGTGTTCAAGGCCAGGCTGGATGAGGCTCTGGGCAACCTGGGCTAGTGGGAGGTGTCCCTGCCCATGGCAGGGGGTTGGAACTCGATGATCTCTAAGGTCCCTTCCAACCCAAACCATTCTGTGATTCTGTGATCTTGCTGTAAATCGGTCTGTAAAAATCAGCCATTAACGGAGGCAAAACACAGGTGAGAACTGTGACTAATGAGAAATATTGTCTCCAAGTGTCTGGCGGATCCTGGCTGTCTCCTCCTGAGATCATTACTGCTTGTTGGTGATCATGGTTTACAAACAGGAGCTCATCAAGGGGCAATGAACAGGACAGGAAACAAGAGCAAGGTCTTTCTTGTTCACATTCACACCTTGCACCTGAGCATCCACATTGTTTAACAAATACGCTCCCGGTGCATTCAGCTAAGATGCTGGTCCCTTCCCATGGTTTTCCCCAAACCTTAATTTTGCTTTGTGGTTTGTGATGGCACCTGGGCTGCACATTTGGGGACCGCTCTGAGCCAGACGTGTGTCGCAGGCCATGCAGTGACACAACGGGAGATTTTTTTCTGTGTGCCTTTACTATTTTCTGAGCAATTCTCACCAACCAGGTGAATTGCCGGATCCTCCAGCCTCTATCAATCCCCATTTCTGTCTGTACCAAACAGCAGACTTGCTCCTTCCCTCCTACAGAGGGACATTTGTTATTCAGAACAAAATATGATGTTGCCGTGTTATTTAATCAAGTCAAAATTCATAGGCAGCATCTGTGCAGAAGATAAAATGTTTCGGGACAGTTTAGTCCTTTTCTTATCTGCGTGATTACGGTTATGTAAAGACTTTTCTTTCAAACATGGAGATGGAGTTTCATAAGCGAGGGACCGAAAATAGTGCCAAGTAGCCAACCATCTCCTCTTGATCACACTGGATTAGTACAATTAATCTGTCGGTATTAGTGACCAGCAGGGTTTTGCCTGGAGTATATAATATATATTTATTATTTCATATCTGATTTCCCCCAAGAGGCTGAAAATTTAATCGTGGGGCTTTTCGTTGCATCATTACATTTTTGCAAATGGGGTTGTGGGATTTGGAAAATTACCCAGGGGCTCCTGACCAGAGGGGGGACAGTTAGCAAAGGGGGAAAAAGAGCTCTGCTCATTTTTTATGTCTTCTGAGAACGATGCAATCGGGAATTGCTGGCTGGATGGGTGCGAAATAGTGTGGGACCTCAGCCAGGACCTGCGGCGGTTAGTGGGAGGGTAGCAAATATCCACCAGTATCACCAGCCCTAAAGGCACTGTCCAGACACTCCTGCTATTGGTGCCTAACACGGGACAAAACCAAAACTCAGAAATCTGGAATTATTATTGGGGGAGAATCAGGAATCCTTATTCTTGGGCTCCTGTTCAGTTGCTGTAACAACACATCTCACATAAATACCCCTTGAAGAAAGAGCAGAGCTTTGCTCTGTTCCCAAACTGAAAACCAAAAAGGAAAGTCCCTGACAAGCTTTCTTAGCGTTGGGTTTTGGGAAACAGGTGCTGAGGGTTTCTTGCTTTTCTTGCTGCAAAGCAGCTGCATTTCTCATCAGTTTATAAATGGAGATGTAGAGCCTGGTGTGAAGCAGCGCCTGTTTAACCCGATTACAGATCAATTGGCTTAAACGCAGCTCTTAGCACTATGCCAGTTAAAGGCTGGCACAGATGGATGTAGCTGGTGTGGGTCGGTTTGTGTGCTGGCTGCTGGGAAAACAACTGCTTACGGCTCTGCTTCTTCCTGTACCTTCTCAGTCTTCACAGACCAGCCAACAGCCCCCAGAAGATATAAAGAGAGGAAGAAAAGCAAAAATACACCGTGATCTTTCCTCCGAGTAGCTATTTCGAAGCTGTCACCTGCTAATTTTATTGATTATTCACCAGTTCTTGTATTAGGAGAGAAAACAAACCTTTCTTTTCTACTCCTCTTCTTCACACACTTCCTAAAAGCAGGGCTGACCCGAAATCCTGCCTGAACCCAGAGCCACCGTCCTGGTGACACAAGCTGAGATATTACTTAGAAAAGACCGATGGGTTCTGCCAGCGCTTTTCATTTTTCACAGCTTTAGGAAATGAATGAGCAACGCTCTCCCATCCCCTTGCAGGGCAGAGAGCTGCAGATGAGGGCAGGGAGCGGAGTGTTACATGATCGGCTCGGATGGGAACATGGAAATGAGCGTGGCAGAGCGGCGCAGAGCTGGGTGGAGGTTCAGCAGCCCCCGCTTATAAATACTAAACTCTGCCTCGCTGGCGCAGAAGGTGAATTGCGGGTCACAGCAAAGATAGGAATCGGAAAGGCTGAAGCTGAATTTCCAAAGTACATCTGTTGCATCTTTGTTAGGACAAGCCCATCACCTTCAGTTTGGTGGGGGTTTTATTTTTTTATTTTTTTATTTTTTTTTTATCAGGGGGATTTTTGCAACACACAGGCTAGGCAGGGTTCACACCGCTTCCTTCAGGTGTTGGCTGTGCCCCCCCTTCATCAGCGAAGTAAACCCAATGTTTCTGTGGTGCCTGTTCGCAACACCCACTTAAGACCGAGACTGGAGCGCCCCAGACTCCACTGATCGCAGCGGTTGCCCAGGAGGCTACAGCCATCCACGCTGTAAATAATCACATTCAATCTGATGGACCCCCCCCCAACTCTGCAAGCTCTTGGCAGGGGGGTCGAAATGTCACTCTTACACCCCAGCTGTGTGCTCCCCTGAAGGTTAACTACTACGAATTACATTTCTAAGACTTGGGATTGTTGTCTCACTTGCATTAAAATTCTGCTTGCAACAGCATTTTGAGCCATTGAATTAACAAAAGGGCATTAGAGCAATGCAGTGCTGGAGGTCCAGGGCTGCAGCACAACTGAAACACCCAGGAAAAAAAAATAATACACGGTTTCAGTGTTCAAATACCTTCCTTGCTCTTGCTATTTTCTGCCTGACAGCTCCCTCTTCTGGGAAGCGGGTGCTGCTGGCTGAAGGGTGCACAAGGATGCACCCTGCTCAGCACCCATCAGCTCCCAGCAAGCCAAGGGCAGAGCCCTCCGGGGTCAGTTTAAGCACAGTGGCATTAGACAGGCTCTTCTGAGCTATTTTTTTCCCCCCAGTTAATTCTGAGGGAGTTTGAAGATCGCTGCATGATCCAGTGTTGGTCTCCGTCACAGCACCCAGATATTTGGTACCCACCAGCTGATGGGTGCAGCTCCCAGCAGCCAGGA
>WKFP01014335.1:344858-374193 GCA_011057875.1 Pterocles orientalis
TAGGAAAATATTTCTTCCTAATATCCAATCTAAACATGATCCTAGCAGTGGCCTCCTACATCCTCATGGCACTACCTGAAGTGAGGCACCATGTGTCCTGGTTTCAAGCAGCAGAGATTTAATTTTGACAGAAGATCCAGTGTTCCAGTCCCTTGACTACAAGCTCAAACCCACCCCCCAGGTACACTGCTACTCTTCACAGCTCTCCACACTCCATCACTCAACTCTCATCCAAAGAGCAAAGTCACTGACTTCTTCAACCTTTCATTACAGTCCCACAACTCCGCTTTAACTCAAAACCACACCAGCCTCACATGTGTGCAGGGACATGTCCAGCATGGGGAGGCGAGGTCTGGAACAGAACTGATGCTGACAACAAAAGGCCCTGTGTGACATGCAGCCTATGTTCCTGTCCTTCATATGAGCACTTTTTGATGGTACCAGTGGGCATTTGGACAGAATGCTTAAAGGCTCAGCAGCTTGGGGATCAATTCAATAAATTAGCTAGGCAACAAGCGCCAAGAAAATAATTTCACTAAAAAAAAAATAGTAAATGAAACATTGCTTCTGACAGCTTCTCCCAGGCAGTGGGAAAGATTTCTTTTTGATAAAAGGAAAAAAAGAAACACCTTTTACACTGCAAACCAACACAAGGAAGGGCAGGGAGTTGGGTTTTTTAAGGTTAGACTGAAGAGTTTGAGAGATACTCAAACCTGACTGATTCCAGCCAACCCAGCTGTTCTACTTCAACAGCTCTTCTTCTGCACAAGAGCCACGTGATCCCAACATTTTCTCCCCATAGCACCGAGGAAGAAACCTCTCATCCCAGTACACATCCCCACCGGACCCACAGTGCTTAATACACTTACATAATTCCTTGACAAAAGGCACAAATTCCTGATTCTGACTTAGAGGAAGAACGGAACACTTGAACGGTGCTACAACAGCCGGGAAGCTGAAGAACTAAGGAAAAAAAGAAAGAGCACAAATAAATACAAGTTTAATGGGTAGGCCAGATTCTTAGGAGGTGAGAATAAGCTCTGAGTGAGGCTGGAGACAGGCTGACTGTTTCAGGGGAGTAGCTGGCCTTCTGTAAGACATTAGCATTCAAGGCTCCAGCACTAACACCTCATACTGCTGAAGCACAATTGATTTTCTCCAGCTGTCCTCCACTCCCCCTTCCCTCCTGAGAGCCAAACATTACCTCCCACTACAAGAGGTTTACCAGAGCCCTCCCTGAAGAAAATGAAGCTCATTTGAATTACAGAAAAATGAAAGGTAGAGGGGTCTTTTCCAGCTTTAGTCTTATGCACAGTCTGAAGGGAAGAGTTCTCACAATCATCTCACTCTTGTTTGATTCCCATAGAGACTCTGCACACGCATGGAGTATATGCAACTCAAAGGTTTTCAGAACCCTCCACAGACACCCTCAAAAAAGAAAAATGTGCCAAGAGAGGTCGAAAAAAATATTTCCTGGTAGTCAGCAAGGCCGAAGTGGTACACTTGAGATGTACCACAATACAGAGTAGCCCAGGACACACAGAAAGCAAATGGGTACAGAAGGAAGATACGTCCAATATTTTAGAATTAATGAACAGTTTGTGACTGAAAGTCAATTGCATCTTACGTCTGGACTCCTGAATCCCATTCCCCCCACTCGTAACTGTATCACATCCTGTGGCAATCAGAGACACTAAGGAGCACTGCTATTTTTCTTTTCTATAAACACAGTCTAGCAGCCAGAAACAACGAACAGGAACCAGCACCAAGTTTACAGCCAGTTTCCCATGGGCCACCAGCAACGGTGTGGAACATCACAGTTTGGGCACTGGCTGGAGCAGGCTGGTGCTCTGTATGTAACACACACTTCCCTCTGGCCCCTGTTACAGCAAAGTTTCAGGACAAGATGTTAGGGGTGCCCAGAATCAGAGAAGATTTCATTTCATGGGAGACTGAGGAAACAGTCTATTGTCCATCTTGCTGCACTGAACTATGATTCCAGGAAAAGCACGAAGAGAGAGGAAATAGAACACCGCAGAGATGCCTTTCTTGGAGTGATGGGACATTGCCAAGTGTGAATCCAGAAGGAGGAATTTCTCACCCCTTTGCCAGTAATATAGCGAGAGCCTCGTGCGCACACAGCCCCAGAACGCTCTCAGTGCGCATGTCTAAGGGACACGTATGCTGGCAAAAACAGCAACCCAACAGCCCACCTGGGTTTTTCCATCTCTACTGTGGATTGTGCAGTCTTATTTCAGTCGTTCCCCTGGATGTTAGGGAAAGGCAAATTCTTGCAGCTGGTTTTAGGCTGAGGCCCAGCCACAGGAAAGCTCACCGTTCTCTGCTCATCTCCTTCCCGGATGCGGAATGTGTGTTCAAACACTGTGTACATGATTCTCCCAATACCAAATGAGGGTTCAATTACATTTGGGATGATTTCTTCCACTGGAACACAAAAGAACACACATCACCATTAAAAAAGAATTTATACACAAAAAAAGGATGTGTTTACTGAAGCTGCCTTTCTGCTCAAAGTTCTGATTACATGTAGCTGAGCACATGGAAATAGAAGGTTAAGCATTTCTGCTCTGAATTCAAATACCTGAAGTAGAGATTTGGACTTAGTCCATGTGCAGAATGCATTTAGGCTGTAAATAACAAGCCATGGCCCCTTCCCTGGCCCTGAGAGCAAACAGCACAGTGTAATTTGCATCCACACAGATAAACCCTCTTCCACTTCACAACAGCAAAGCCTCAGCCAAACTGTTCACTGGGGCTCCATACCAAGCCACAAACTATGTCCAGGCATTGTCTGGGGGAGTGCTATTTGACAGAGACCAAAGCTGTGCCAGGGAATATGCTGGCAATTAGACATGGATGATGGCAGGGTGATGCTCGATCCCTGCCCCACTTTGGTTTAACATGTAGACACAGCCTCAGCATCCAGCAGACCGAGCAGAGAAGTGTTGAGCTTCAGATCCAACTCAAATTCCAGCAAACACTTCCTCTGTATTCTTGCGCTGCTCAGCTGCCTGCTTCAATGCTGCTGCCCTCCCTATTCTCCATCCCCCCACAACCTATTACAAGAGTGGGAATGAACAAGGATCAACTCGTTAGTGTTGGCAAAAATTCTCAGAAGAATTATTATATACTCAGTCTCTCCAGTTCTTGCCACACATCTGTCAAAGAGGCTATTTCCTCCTTCTCCCCTCTGTGTACAAAAGAAGCCCGGTGGATAGCTGCCCTGCTCGGACAGTGCAGCTTTTTAGGAAAAGCTCAGAGAGCTACTGGGGAAGAAACAACAGGCATCAGCTGCTTTTGAAAAGCAAAGGTAGCACCCAGCTCTCCAGCACTGCACCCTGACTTGCCTCCCACTCCATGTACCTACAGAGCCAATCCTCCTCAACTGAGCACCTAACCCAGAGTGGGACTTTATCTTCCAAAAGGATGGTGTTGTTTTATTTGTGCATTGATCAACAAGGTAAACCAGCAACTGGGGTTCTACTTGCTGGCCCTCAGCAACACTACAATCACCAACAGTTACAACACTGATTCCTTCTTTGAACTTGTGACAAAGCAAAGCCTGGCACAGCAGCAGCATGCACTGAGTGAAAGACACCTGGACATCTCAAAGGCTCAGCAGCTGCAAGAAAAAATATATTCTGCACAGGCTACGAGATGCTCAACTCCTTCCTAGGAGCTTTTATCACGTTCCCAACTAGGGCAGGATGATTCACTAGTTACAATATGAACTGGGTAAAGATCTACCTCAGTCTCCTGCTCTGTCAAAGACTTCCCAAATGACCTTGGGTGAGGCACTTATAGAGCTGGCTGGAAAGACAAGACTTCTTTGAGGAACTAAATCTGTGCATTTTGGAAAGTTACTTTCTAGCCCTATTTCCCACATCAGGACAAAAGCTCTCTGGAGATGCAGTCACTGACCAAAGGTAATGCAATTATCAACTACCAGAGGAACTGACTGGACTTGTCAGCTTAGAGTCTGGTCAGGATGGCAGCTTGGCAAGCTGGCAGGTGCTGGAAGGCTTAACTCCTAGCAGTGGAGTGACAACATGAGCTCTGAGCACAGAGATTTGCCCATGGCCCTGCCAACAAATGCCACAACCCCTCTGCTGTACTGCAATGGACTTAGACATGAAAGCTCCCAAAGCCGGTGCACCTTCCCCAGCTCCTCCATGGTTCTTAGCACCACGTGGGACCTTACAAATCCCAGAAAACGTAACTGAAGCAGCAAGAAGATAAAACACCACCCAAAGTCTATTAAATGGGTTACTGAACAGACCGGGCAAGAAGCAGGCAGACAGACTCCGTCTATGGTCACTGAAATCCGCCACTGCTGTGTGAAAACTTTCCAACTCTCTTAAACTGTCAAATTTCAAGGAAATGATATTTGCATTTTTCCCTGTGTCACTGCACAATTCTAACAGGACAATGCAATTAATAAAGTTCACATTCAAAGTGTATCCTGATCTGCCTCTTATTTTTGACGATCAAACAACAAAGATAAAAGTTTACCATGTAATGTTTTCTGAAATCTCTTCACAGTAACCATGTCCTTTGTTAATTTAAAAGTTTTCCCTTCAGTTTCAACAGTGAATTCCCTGCAAAGGAAAAAGAAATCACTTAAAAACTACAGCAATAAATAAACAAGTTGTATTTCCTTAATTGCATTGGTTGGTTGACTTTAAGACTGGGATGACAGAAGCCAGGGCAAATCCCAGAAATCAGAGAAACATGCGGCATACCCATTAAAAGAAATTTACTTTAATAACAAAATTACTTCATCTACATTAAAAGCAACCATCTTCATAACCACAGTGAACTTAGTTGTGGTTAACAGCCTGAAGCAAACTCAATTAGGAAATGGAAGCTTCTCAGGATGAAGCATATACACCAAAAGAAAAAAAGGGAGGTACACCAAATAGCCACCTGCTGCAGACTGTACATCTCATCCAGTGCATGGACTTCTTGTGAAAACTGAGTTGTGTCAGAAGGTACCACACATTTTCACACATACCAAACAAAGGCGAGGATACAGCACAGTTATTTTATTACTTATTTTTAAAGCTTTTGATATTACAGTCTTCTAGCTACTTTCTCTTGCTCCTTGCTAACTTGCAACTAGCACACACTCCTTGCCAAGCAGGACTTCAACTGTACTGACCTATCCCACTGACAGGAAACCAACGTCTTTACCGTTATGCATCCTAACAGAAAGCTGCTGCTGTAAACCTGAGGGCTTCGCATCATGGATTTATACAAACACGGTCACATGGAAGGCAGGTCTAACATACTGACACTGCCAACACCTACTCCTTGCTGAAGCATTCACATCAGTGTAATACAAAACCCAGCACAGCTAAGCAGCAAATCATCTGCATCGGGACCCAACACCAAATGGGCTGAAGTTTATAAAGGCTTTGCTCTGAAAGCGGCTACAACTGGATGCTGAGTTCAGAGTCATGATTTGCAGTCCACTATCAATTCAAACCTGGGATACAGCTCATAACTCATACATTGAATCATTTCAGTGGGATTCTGGAGGAACTTTCTTTTGTTTTTGATGTGTGTACACATCACCATATTCTGCAATAGTTTCTCTGTTTTCAGTGCTACTGTTTTTTTCTACACTTTCACATTCATAGAAATGTGAAAGAAACAAAACCTAGCTCACCGGAAAAAAAACCAACAACAACTAAACAAGCAAGATGTAAATGTTTTTTGTAACATGAACATTGTAAAAGAATGTAAATACATTCTGGAATGTATTCATTGATCCTACACCATTTACCATTTCAAGCAGGAAATAAAGTTTATTTTTTATTATTGCACCATTAGCCTTCTTGTAACATATACAGCTGTTGGTCTGCTGCAGCCAAATTTGACAACTGTACAGAGCTCTGCCATTTTGAGTTCCTGCATGTGGTAGAAATACAGACAAACAGGTGGAGGAAAAACATACAAATTTCTGCCTCAGTAAGTCAAGGGCTGTAAAAGGTCCAAAAATATATCACTGAATGCTGGAGGATACTCACACAAGTTTTGGTTCTCATTCAACTATATTGTTCCATCAATCACAGAATTCTTTAATTTAAAAATTAAGTTCAAAACCATCTGCCAGCCCTGGTTAACTCTCAAACGAGAGTAGGGAAGCTGGTAAACACTTCCCATTTCATTTAAACACTTCCCATTTCACTGAGGTGTCTCTCTTATGGGATGATCCTATTAAAGCCAGAAGTTAATTCCCAAGCAAATAAACAAATATTTGAATACCATGGTTACACATTTATGTGTATACATCAGGAGATATGTTGATGGATGACCAGCAAAGACTTGGCAGAAGGGACAGCACTAAAACATTTCAGATGATCCACTCTCACGAGGTAACCAGTTTCAGGAGGCCCAAATTAATCCAGCAGCACTTTGGGAACCCTCACCAGAGGTGTGAGAGAAGGGTACCACGCACACGCAGCCAGCTCACCCTTTCTCGTTGAGCAGCTGCTCCATCTCACTGACGTAACACTCATCGCACAAGGAAAGGTATTCCATCACCACCTTTGCGTCCTTCTTATAAGCTTTGCCAATGGCTCCCTTATTTGCCTCAAACTGAACAATGTTGACCGTTCTGTACAAGGCAGTTAAGGAGTTTGAGACGACAGAAAGCAGGGCCTTTTTTTTTTTTTGTCAACACTAATTGCTACACAGCACAGAAATCTCCTCCACTACCGGATTAAGGAACTTCCCTCCTAGAGAGGAAAGGAACGATAAAAAATACTGAAGGGCAGAAGGTCACAAATTTTGAAAGAATACAACTTTTTTTTACAAGTACAGCTAGCAGCAGAACCATGGAATGACACGGATTAACCTGGGATAGTAACACCACATGCACATTTAAACCATGCTTCACAGTCAAAGTCGAGCCTAGCATTAAGCTAGAAAAAACCAAGCAAAATAGTAAATCCCCTTTGCCCACCTGAGAGTCACCCACACTCTTAATTCTTTGCAGGTTACTTCTCAAAGTCACGCTGGTCTGTAGCTCTACATTTCTCTGCTAAATTCACAGATGTAACTTAAAACAGAGCTGCACGGCTCTCACTGTCACATCACCTTTCGCTTCAAGATAATCTGGCTTATTCTGAAAGGATATAGGTTCTTTAAGAGGCTTCTCAGCTATAAGAGGAACTTTGGTGGCGCGGGCATGGCAGGAGAGGTCATAGCAGGAACGATCAGCGCAGCCAACGATCTCAATCCAACCCTGAAAAAACAAAAGCAGAAGCTTTCACCAACTCACTTTTTTGTTCACTTAACCATCAAATATGTTTATTCACCCTTAAGCCCTCCCTGCTCCCGTGACTGTTTTTTCTACATAATTAGCTCTGTTACAATAAGCAGCCCTCACTCACTAGTTGCTCCTTCATTTGAATGATTCCATTTGTTTCCAGAGGAAATGATCAGTTATCTAACAGGGCTTGTGTGCAGGGCCAGGTTTTCCACATGGCTTGGCAGAACACAGCACTGTGCCAACAGCTTGGGGCTGGGGCAGAGCACACAGTCCTATCACTCACATGCTCCAGGCACACGAAGACATCATGCCTTCGGTGCTTTACCACTCTGCAGCAGACAACCAGCCACATCAGAATGGCCAAAAGCCAGGCTTACGAGCTAAAAAGACACATATCATACATAAGAGAAGCACTTCTTCCAACATTTCGGCATGTATGGCAAGGAGGAATCTCAAAAGACCATTCACGCACACAGAATTGATGAAGCCTTCCAAAATTTGCAGCAAATACAACCACCGCCTGGATTTTCTAAAAGACAATCCCATGTAAGAAAAGCCACATCAGCTGCCTTCCGTTCACTCTGTCACATCAGCATGGACATACAGGCAGGCAGATGCTGTGGGGTTTTCCAGTCTGCAGTGACATAGCAGGGTGTCAGGAAAGGTACGTGAACAGAAGAAACCCCTGTGCTTCAAAAATCATGGTGTTCCAGAACATCTCAGGGAATTTTTATACAAATTAAAGCATGAGGGTACTACAGCCACTTCCTCGGACAAGACAAAATATAGGCTTATGTAGTAACTTTATAGAATTAATTTTAAGTTATCCAGAACAGTTGACTTCTCATACTGAGTGGTACAAGTTGGTATAAATATTTTTGATCAGAGTTAAGTGACAAACCAAAGCAGGAGTCTAGCTCACAAGGTGATTCTGTCATGCCCCTGGGATTGCTGTCTTCCCTGCTGGCTGTTGGACACACTGCGGTGTGAGTGTTGTCCTGATTCATGACGAGGATTGCAGAGTTTATTAATCCTATCGACATGGTGTGACCCACACATGTCCAGCCTGTTTTGGGCTGGCTGGGAAGAGAGGCTGTGAACTTACGGAAGTCAGCTATCTACATTCGGAGGAAGCCATTCGTTCAATCATTTCTATAAAACTCTGCTATATGAAGACAAATCACTCATCCAAACTGCAGGAATTTTTTTTCATCTTCAGTTTGGTGGAATTTTATTGGCTGCTATTCCTCTAATTAGTTTCAATGAAATATCGCTTGTGATAAGTCTGTTTCAGCTCCTTAAAAGAAAGAAAAAAAACCTCAAACCTCCCAAAACCAAAAAAACCCCCTCACACAGACAAAAACCATCAACCACATGCAAACCCTGGGTTGTAGGAGGTTCTTCCTGCCCACAGATAAGGCTGTCTGAACCATCTGAAGCCTTGATCCCCTTTCCCTGTGTGGTCACCTTTGGGATAAGCATGCTACCAGTCTGGCCATCAACCTGCTCAGGACCACGGATGGGGGCCAATGACATAAGGGTCACTGCAGTGTCACAGGCTAACCCCACAGACCTCAGCAAAATCCCTTCAATCTTTTGATCCTTTACTGGAACTAGACCAGATAGCATTCTCTAGATATTTTCAGAAATCTGCACATACCCTAGAATCCCCGGAAAGGCTAACCAGGCAGAAGAACATGTGCTTCACTATATATGAGGGAAAAATAATGAAGTAATTTTTTTTTTTGAGATTTGACCCAAAAAGTAGAACGACTTCATAATCAATACAGTCTAGCTACTATGCCTTCTAAGAAATTTCTTTTGAAACTATCATTCCAACTGATATACTCGTCTGAGACTTACTGAAGAGGCTTAAAGCTCTCCAGGAAAATCTAAAATTAGACTAAGAGCATTGCCCCTAACTACCTACTGCTGGTTTACTTGAAAAAAAAGACACATTTTTCAAAATCCAACTAACAATACAAGAGAAAAACAAAGCGCTCAACATGGTCTGAACTGAAAAGCTCTTAATGACTCAGCAGGAAGGTAAAAAATCCTTGGGAAATTTTTCTCCCAACACCAGCTGTCTGAGTTGGCAGGAGCAAACTCATTTCTCACAGCTTGGGAGTGGGAAAGGAAGAGCAAGCATTCAAGCAGGAAAGAATCTGCCCTGGAATAACGCCTCCAGCAGAACAAATCCTTCCCCACTGCTGTTACAGGGGTTATAGTGTTTGGACTTGGGTTTCCTTTAATTTCAGATTAAATTCAACCAGTGAAAAGTCCCCAGGGAAATTCAGGCTCCAGCAAAGGAGTCTGAACTATGGACAGTTCATAAACTTTGTGCAAACCCTATTCAGGGAGCTGAATTGTCCTCTTGGTCTTGGATTCAGAATATTTTCACTGCAGTTAAGTGTGTTCATACCATTGTGGGACTGGACAGAAACATCAGACTCAGAGCCTTGTTTTAAAAACCAAGGAATAAAATGGAGCCCCTTCCGGCACTATCAACAGATCTGTCAGGGAGTGCCACTTGCTGTTTCACTTTGTCACTTACATACGATGTTTTGGACTCTGCATCCCAGCAGTCACAGGCGTAATGAGCCATCTCATTTTCCATATGCTGTCGGAATCGCAGCTTCTCTGGGGATACACCGACCTTTGTAAGGAAGAGGTAGATTCTGCCAATGAAGTAACCAAGAACGGAGTTATTGATCACACCCTAGAAACAGAAAAAGCAGGAAGAAAAAAAAAACAACACAGACATTAATTTCTAAGGAAGCAAAGTCATGATTTGTTGTACTTCTGCAGACAACCTGACACGTTACAGAGAGAACTTCCTGCAGCTGCCTGTGATAAAGTACTATATCTCCCCTGAAACTATTACATCTTTTCAAATTTACCTAGTGCCACTGGCACTATCAGCATCTGAGCAAAACAGTAAGTTATTATTACTCTAGGACTCATCACTAACTGTCTCTGAAGATCAACTACCTGAAAATACCCTGTTGCATGCAACAGAACAGTCACTGGTATTACAACAGTGCCTGAAAATTACAGTTACGGCTCAGGACCCCACAGCAGCTGTACCCTCCAATTCAGGGTTGCAATCCAACAGCAGGGTGGTGTCCTTTTTGTGGTTATTTTGTTTTTTTTGGGGGGGTTGTTTGCATTTGGGGATGATGTTTTGGTGTTTCTCTGTTTGGGGTTTTGGGGCAATGGGGTGGAGTGAGCTGGTAAACCTACTCATTCAGAATTTCCATGTGTGGAGAATCAGGTAGTGAAACCGCAACGTGCAAGCCGTGTACTGATAGGGGTCGGCAGCCGAGTATTAGATTCCCAGATATTTGGCAGATATCACTATTCCTTACTGTTCCTTCCCCATTAGTTAAGTGTGAAGCTTAACCTCTAACCATTATCCCAGCACCACCTACAGCCTTTTATTACTGATAACAAGAGTCAGGCTTAGATCTCATCCACACTGATTCACTGAAGAGAATTGACTCTTAAATCTGGGAGCAAACCCTAGCTGGCACCAACACAACAGTTTGTACTTTAGCCTTGAGAGCAATATTCAAAAAAGTAAGCTCCAAGCACTTGCAAGAGGAATGTTACCTGTTGGACAGCATCTCCCAGCCGCATTAAATGGGCGGACTGCCCGCTGACCTGGGCTTTGGAAGAGTACAGGAGGATGTTGAGATCTGCCACGTTCTGAAACTTGGGGTGATTCTTCTCACTGGGATCCACAAAGTGCTCAATTTCTGCCATGGTGAATTCCCTAACAGAAACACAACCAACCATCTGTATTAAATATTTTATGTGTTAGCCAAAGCCCTTCTAATAAATTATTACACTTTAGCCTCTCACAAGCAAGTCAGAAGTTTAAAAACATATGCAAACCCAGAGCCATCCAGAGCCAGACTAGAACATGAACCAGTCTCAACACTGGATTTAGTTTCATCTTCAAATTTCTAACAAAACTTTCTACAAATTCATCTAAGAAATCTCCACGTCATGGTTATCATGACTGTGATTCAGAGCAGAGAATACCACCTTTGGAAACAGAATCATAGACTCACAGAATCGTCTGGGTTCGAAAGGACTCATTATAAGATCATCAAGTTCCAACCCCCTGCCATGGGCAGGGACACCTCCCACCAGCCCAGGTTGCTCAAAGCCTCATCCAGCCTGGCCTTGAACCCCTCCAGGGATGGGGCATCCACAGCTCCTCTGGGCCAGTGTCTCACCACCCTCACAGGAAAAAAATTCTTCCTAATATCTAATCTAAACTACCCTCTTTTAGCTTAAAACCATTCCAAAAGTTCTCTGGAGTTTTTCCAGACTGCTGCAATGCCCATATTCAAAGTATACATTTCCTACAGGGTCAATGAAGACTAATCCACTGACTAATTCAGTAGCCTTAACTCATACCAGAGGTGCCCAAAATAGCCAGGTGAGGTGATAATTTTTTGAAGATAATGATAGTGCTACATTCAGCAATGGCATACATTCTGTTTCAAGAACTTCTCTTTAATATATCTATATTCACACTCTGATTCTTAGCCTTCTTGCTCGAAATTACTTTACATTGAATTAGTTTGTTATCAAGAACCTTTAAAAAAGCTCTAGGTAATCATTAACTTTAAATCACAGGCATCAGGATGTAATTTGCTACGACAGCATAATAACAGAGTCTCCAATAAATGTGCCACAAGAGTATCATTTGTATTTGACTGAAAATGCATTTCAATGAGAAAAGTTCTCATCTCCAGATGCGCAAGACAGAACAGGAGGCCTGAGAAAATTCTCAGTGACATTTATGGCACTATATAAATCAGTTACCAAGTTTACAAAACATACCGCCTGTGTGTACGGCAGAACCACACTGACTATGCATGGGAGCTCTTGTTCCAAATTAGATGGAAGAGACTTTGGTTCAGAATAGTTCAGTATTTTAATACAGAGTTTATCCTTAATGAAATGCAATAATCACTTCTACCCTGAGACAGAAAGCTTTGAAAGTAATTCTCAATAGCCCCAAGCCTTCCTGTTTGACTGATCTTGGGATACACACACGTCTCAAGTCAGGTTATCTCTTGACCTCCTCCCTGTAATAAGCTGCAGAACTGCAGAATCTGCAGAACTGAGACATGGAAACACTGCAAATCACTTTTGATTTCAGATTCCAGTTCTAAAGTAAAATGCATTAACATGATTAAATAAGCAAAGCTGCATGTCCCGTAGAGAACATGGCTACCTTTAATACAATTTGTTTAGATAATGGTGGAAGCCAAATTCTGTTAGTAAAACTGAATTTAATCTAGGTGTTTCTGATACAACAGCTATTCAGAGATCTTATTTCTCACCAGCCAGGCTTAGACAGAATTCTGTAGTTAAAACCTTAACTATAGGAGTTTGCCTGTGAACCCCAAGACTCACTAGGCACGTTATCAGGAATCCTTTGAGAGGAAGCGCTGAAGCGAAACAATCATGTAGAAACACTGGAACAAAAGGGAGGTGGCTACCTGCTCTCAGGTACCCTTCTGCTGAAAGAGGAAATGTGCAGTACCTCACTCTGATAAGGCCGGAGCGGGGTGAGATTTCATTTCTGAAGGAATTGCCAATCTGGGCAGCAGCAAAAGGCAGTTTGCCTTGGTTAAACTCCAGAAGACGTTTGAAGTTGAGAAAAATTCCCTGTGCAGTTTCTGGCCTCAGATAGCTGTAAGGAGATGGGGAAAAGGAAAATTCGTGAAAATGAAAGGGTAGTGAATGCAGTGTGAAAAGAAAAACATAGTTACTACAAAACTCAAAGGTGGTACTTTTTCTCTTAACTCCAGACACAAAACAATGAAGCAATAGACTGAGGGGAAAAGCACAAACAAACATCAGCTGCAGCCCAAGCACAGCACTCTATAGTTACTCCCAAAAGTAAACTGGATGACTTGGCCACTTTTGAGATGCAAACATGGAACAGAAAGAGATGTTTGAATGCAATACAGCAGCCAGTTACACCACGGAGGCCAGAGGGAATGGACTCTCCTTGCCTTTCCTGTGTAGGCCTGAGCTGTACCAGACTGCTTACAAACAAGCATTTTTGCAGGCAAACCACGACTACACCTCTCCTGTCACACAAACTGTGAAGTGGCTTTAGTGTAAGGCCCCTACAAGCCCCACGGTGATTTGAGACTTTCACAGAGAATACCACCGACACAGACTTATTTCACATACTACACTGGAGAACACATACGCTGTGTATCTCTGATCCCATCCCAGAACATGCGCAAGAATCATATTCTCCACTCTTCAACACGGTTTCAGTTTTGGAGACCCCAGCTCAAAACAGCCTCCACATTCTCATACACTAACTACAAATGTCTGGCAAATGATGCTACCACTGCATCACCCTGCTAAGGAACTTCATCCTGAAACAGGTACAGTGAAACACGTTCTCTATAGCCATGAAGTCGCTGAAAATTGGGGATCCAACATTAACTGGCTTTATGGAAACAACTCCAACCAGCAAGGGTACAGCTGCGATCCACAGTCTGCTGCTTTGAGCGTTTTTGTGATTCTGCATCAGCTCCTTGTTTCTCCTACCTGTCACTAAGAGCACAAGGAACGCTAAACTGCCAGAGAAGACTGGGACCAAAAGGCAGGGGAAGGCTGCTCAAGAAGAAATGGCATATTTCAATCCTTTCGAGATTTCATTTTTATCCCAAGTGATGCAGAATATGACGAAAGGAGAGTGTAAGCATAATGACATTTGTACTTACCCAGGCATGTTTCCTCCAGGCCCAATGGAGGTCTTGAACATCAGATTGAAAGAAACAGGAGGGGACAGGTCATTCCCAGTGATAGGTGATTTCACGTTGTAGTTCACAAAGAGATCAGCAAGTTCTTGCTGTCCGTAATTGTCCAACTAATATCAAAACACAGGAGAATTATTTTAATTACTAGACAAGAAACAGGAATGCATTATGTCCTTTTCATATTTTACGGAGCATGATCCACAGCTCTGAAACACCAGCCCTAAATATTCCCCTTTTAACCTAAATTTTCAAGAAAACTCAAGCTTGAACTATGTTAAATACACTGCACATCTGCAGAACCATTTTAGTAATATAAGTCCACGACTCAGTCATACCACAGAAAGTCTGAAGTCTAGACAGAAATGCAAGCACTGAGCACAAGAGTGGGTGTAAAGCAAAAGAAAAGTCATTGGGACTGCATCACCACCCACCAGCAGCTTCTTTTGAACAGTTTAATCTAAAACACAGGGAGTAGTGTGTTGGGAAGGAAAAAAAAAACACCAGCAATGAGAGAGCAAAAAAGCTAAAATTCCTGCAGTGCTTTGTCTGCATTCATTTCTCCTCCTTCTGCTGCATGAAACACAATATTCAAGCTATGCATTAGATGTTCTCTTTGAGAGCTGTTCTGCATTTTAGTTAAATAGAGGAAATCTCCAGTATGTGGATTCTTGGTGAAAGATTTTCTGTTTGCTCTGAAAACACTTTGGTAATGACAGGACACCTTCACAAGTGGGATAATGTCAGCCCCTTCCAGGATCTTACCTTCTCCTTTCTCTGGAATATGGGAATCAAGCAGTAGTACAACCACAGATCTAACTGCAACCTAACCGCACAAAAGCCACAATTTCTGGTATTTTTTGTGCATTTATGTACTAGCCTTTTGCCTATGTATGCTTAAATGTGGTTTCTAGACTTAAGTACTATAGTACTGAACAGTACAGTAATGATTTAACACTCAAGTTTAAAATCAAATCAGTTGCTTCTAGAATGAATTGTCATGATCCTTCATATGTTAGAGAAAATTCAAGACAGGAGATGAAAAGAGTTTATTAATAGAGGAATTCCCCTAAAGGATGGTCAAAGTTCAGTGTTGTAGTGTGGAAAACCTAGTGACAGCCGCTCAGTGATGCAATTCACTGAAAAAAAAATACTGGTCTTTTTGGAAGGAAATATTCATTCTGTGCAAGGCTCTGGAAGCATTTATCCCAGAAGTCATGAGAAAAAAAAACATTAAAAACAAAGTAAGAAAAATAAATAATGAAATAAAGGCAAATGTCTGTACAGCTCAGGAATATCAGCCTGGAGAACCAACTATTCCCATGGTAAACAAAGGAAAAATCTGTGCAGGATGCTAGAGACAAAGGAACAAATCTCAAGGCCAAGACAACTTTAAAACATACCAATTCAGTGCTACGGAGACTACGAAAAACCCTGGCAAAACTTCTCATCCATCTCTGTTCCTTTGTATGATAATCTGACAGGGAGAGATTTACAAAGGTAAAGGGGGAACCCCAAAGAAATAGGCGTTTGGCCAGGGTGTGAAGTGGAACAAATTAGACCAGCTCCAAGGACAGAGCTTCAGCCCTACCAAACCAACATTCAAGAGACCAATAAAATAGCAATAACTCTCCAAAACAGCAGAAGGGGGATGCGATTAACCAGCAAGTTTACAGTATTAGTTAACCAGTAAATTTTCAGTATTTAGGAGCATTTACAGCCTACAAGCAGCTTTGAGGTAAAGACTTCTGAGCATCTCTAGAGACAGAAGGGATGTTGCCTTTGGACTCAGTGCATACTTCCCATTACACACAAATCCCTGAAGCATTCACCTCCTCATGCAGGCACCTACCTGTGTTAGAACATTTTCCATTTCTGCCTTTTTCTCGGCTGTGCACTTCTTGTCAGACATAAGCTTTTGCAGGTGAGCTGTAAGCAAGAAAAGTACGCAGTGAGTTTATATTGCAACCCCATCACCGACCCCAATTTAAAGCTAGACAAATCAAGAGAATCTTCCAGCACGAGCTAAGTGTACATCCACCAGTTGTCTTGTTAAGTGCCTGTCAGGGTAATTTCACTCGTGCCATCAGAGTAATGCTGATCTGCAGCTGAGGAGCTGCACCAGTTCGCTGGACTGGTGTGCCACAAAGAAAACATCAGATCCTTATCTAGTTCCTTTCCAATACTCATTTCTCTAAACCCAAGCAATGGCTTTGTAGCCCCTTTCTCCTTATTTTCTTTCTATACAGACTGGAAATAAAAGCAACATCTGATCCCAAGCCAGCAAGGCTAATTTTATCCAAATGCACTCAGAGGCACGTACTGACTTGGTACAGTAGGGTTAGACTGCATTCCACTTTAAAGCACAACATCCTCCATGAGATACAAACACAGACAGTGATGCCAAGACTTCTCACTTTCATTTGAAAAAAAGGAATCTGACTTTTTAGTGGCTGTAACAGCAGGTGGCTGTTACATCAGTGATGGGCTGCAGAAGGGACAGGGACACTCTCCTTTGTGATGCTGTTCAGTGGGCAGAGGTTAGATGGGTTTCTTTAGGTTTGTTTTTTTTAATAAAACAAACACTTTAACTGAATATTATGAAAACAGCATTAATGCCAATGTAGACTATTAAATTCCAAGGAAAAGGCTAGAAAACTAGAGAGCACAACACACTTCAACCTAGAGTGGAACAATTCTGCCTTTCACAACGGAGCTGTACATTAAAAAGTTTTCAAATAGGTGTCTTATATCTAAGATCCCTTCATGCCATTTTTCTATGTGTTTTTTAAACAAATTTTAATCAATAACCAGAAAAAATTGTGAGGATTTTGCAAACCTAAGAAATGTCCAAAGTCTATTTAGCATTCCCAAAAGCCAGCTGAGTTCTAAGGTATACAAAAGTCAGCAGCTGACATGTAACTGACGTTTGCATAGCGAAAGCACACTTTGTCCCCTTATATCATCATTAAATAATTTCTCAGTTCTGAACAAAAAGCAACTGCATCTCAAGAAAACTAAGACACAATAGAGAACACGAACCTTGTTATACAGGGAGTCCTTGGCTTAGACAATATAGAATAGTTTATGGCCTGATGACACAGGATTTTTTGAAAAGGGACCCACCTATGCTTCTACTGGAGATCCTGTACCTTGTTTAAGACACAAACACAACATTTGGGTGGAACTCAGAACTTATGGGATCTTTTGTATGGTATGATTAATGAACTACAAACATAAAGTATGACTGGCTACACCAACTGGCCTTCCTCTTCTCCCACATCTGTACCACTGCAAGAAATCCCCAAGCCCACCTAGCCTTGGAACAAAACCAAACCTTTCAAGAGATGATCAGCACGAAAACATTCCCCATTTTTGACATCTTTCACCATGAAGTCAGCAAACTTGTCTACATGGCCAGAAGTCCTAGAAAAGATGATACAAAAAAATGAACATGAAAGCTGCCACCAGACAGCCTCAGGTATTGTGTGATCCCAGCAGACAGACCATTATCAAATAGAAGTCCTTCAAACTGCATACCCAAGCTGCAGGCTCACTCTTTCTTCAGATTATAGATTCACACTAAGCAGTACCATCCCACGGAAAATCTGATCTGTGAGAAAGTATCAACACATCTAAATCTTCAAACATGTCACTAAGATTACACTTAGTGCCCTTAGGAACTGCATCATGATGGAAGCAAGACATAGATTCGGTTGTGAGGAGTAACCTGTAGTTCAGGTGGACAGATTCCCACCATTTTAAACCAGTGATCCATGAAAGCTCCTGCCCGTTATGCTGTGACCTGTACAAGTTACAGCAGTTGACTCAGCTCAGGCTCTCAGTCCTAAAGCTCCTGACATATTCAGCAAACCTGTTGGAGGTGCAAGGGTCTAGAAGCTGAACTGTGCTCCCACCCTGGAAGATGGTCCCTCTACCTGGGCTGCGGATAAAAAGAGGGGTTCAATCCCAGGGCTACCGAAGCACCACTGGCATTCAGAGCTCAATTAACACACTGCATATTGCCATCCCTCCACAGAGAAAGGAAGGATCACCAGCAACTTGGCCACTGTCCTAAACTATGACCCAGATTTAGGTGAGTCACCTAATCATTTTTCTTGTCTTCTTGATCTTTTAGAAAAAGGGAGAATGGCAATTTCTTATCTAATGGGTCTGCTAAAAGACATTAAGACATTAAACTCTCAGACATGAGTCCCACTGCTCTTCATGATTTATGGAACAACAGTTTCTCACACTGACCTGGGCACTGATATCTAATTATTTTGCACTGCAATGGGGTACAAAACTGGGTCATCCAGTCTCGAGATCCCTGTGGGTAATTTTACAGAAGACTGTAAAAAGCAACTATGACCAGAAATTACATGCTGCAGAAAAAAAAAAAAAAGGCCCATATTTACTTCAGAACGGGCTCTGGCGTGAGCATAGTACAGTCAATCTCCAGGATTTGCTCTTCCTGAATAAAGTGCTGTCTCCATGCCTGGATGATGTTGTTCTTCAAAGCACACCCAACAGGCCCAAAGTCATACAGACCACTGACACCTGCAAAGAGAAAAAGAAGAAGCTGAAGTAGAAGCTGAAATTGATAAATACCTGCAATCAACAACTGTAAAAGCCACATTCCCTCCAGTAGTGGATTACATTTTGTGGAGAGTTTTGTGGAAGCGATCTATCTAAAGGAGGAATCTGAATACAGAAGAAGTGATAAAGCATGTGCCAAAGTAATATGTTATCATCAGCAGGAAAGCACAGCTGCCAATCACTAGTTTAGGCAAAGATGAAAAAAGAAAGAAAAAGCCAATAAAACAACCCAGAGTATTTATTTTAGTATCTTCGGTGAAAAAGCAGCAACCGTACAGGCACTGTGCTGCCCCTGCCTGCCCCAAGCTGCCTCAAATCAGCTCTCTGAAGAGGTTTAACAGACACATTTGTTCACCTCTTCAACAAAGTTCATTGACAAAGTTCATTAAGGTAACAGGTTCTAAAGTTCACAGTAGCTTTGAGCATTATCTAGCTGAGGAAAGCTCAGATAGAGATGAATGGTTATGAGAAAATAAGCTGATCACCCCCTTAAATGTCAAAACATGGTATCTTTTTGTAACACTCAGAACATGTATCCTAAAGCCCACTCATTTACATTCAGAAAACAAAAGGCAAAATTTGAGTCCCCTCTCCACCTGAGGACTTTAGGAAGGGGGAGTTTTTGAAAGGCTTAAAGACTCAAGCAGGAAAGTTTAAAGCCAACTTTAAAAAAATAATTTTACGTTGCATTAATATAACATTGCCAGAGTACAGCATTTCACACAGCTAGAAAGACCAGAACATTAGCCTAAAGGGACTAAAATGTAAATTCCTTCAAATCCATACCTCCGTAAATAGAAAAGGCTTGATCATAGAAAAACCTCCTTTTCAGGGTGTCTTCCATTTTAACTCTGTCCACGATGTCATCTTTGGGCTGTAAGGCCAGCTCCTGTAATTCAAGCAAACCAAAAACAGTTAATAGCTCTCGTTTTGGGCAGGAGGAGAAATCCTTCTCTCCACTCACCACTATGAGTCAAAAGTCTGTAAAGATCATTTTGAAGCAAACGTATCCTGCCAACGTGCTCATTTTCCAAAGAGGAATGGTCACACTGAGATTCAAGCACTCAATGATGAACACGACTGTCTGAATGCAGCATTTTACACCCTCGAGGTAGACTCATCTCCCCTAACTTTCAGACAACTAAGTCTCAGCCAGTTATCCTCAGCTTTTTTTACAATTAGTGGAGACAAATGACAATTTCTAAAGCAATTCTTCTGACCTATTTCCCTCTCCTGACTATAAAAAGAGCTTAAAGTGACTAGCTCAGCCTACGAACATCTAACTCTTGGTATATAAGAAGCTTTCAGTAAAGTGTTCCTCACATGAAATAATTTTTACCATGAAGATTACAAACATCATCCTTGTGCTCTGCCACAGGTGTGTCTTTAGCTACACGTACAAGGAACACCTATTTGCGAAATGTAGGCTTTCACAAATACGGCCCCAGCTACACAGAATATTTAGTCAAAGAGTGCCTAAACGCCCCAATTAGATTATGTGAAAATGTTTTACAGAAGACTCACTATTTTATCTAAAAAACTATGATTTTTGCAACCAGCTCCATTAATGAAGTCAACAGACTTGAAACACTTCCTTCAACAAAGATGTTTTGATAATTAGAGCAGAGTTAAGCCAATAAGTCAATAAATTAATTCAGATCCTCCTACGTAGCTAGCACTATCATTTTGAACAGCCTTTTGATAACAAAAAGTATTGTGTGACCAATAATTTCAAACTTTTATTTTCTGAGCATCTATAAAGACAAATAACATGGTCTAATTTTAAAAGTACTGTACCTCTGCTGCTCCCATGAATTAGCATAAGCCAAGTAACTTTGTGCAGGAGACAGAAAGAGTCAAAGACAGAGAGCACACATGAGAGCAAGCACCAGAACAGCAGTGTTAAAACATGGAAAGGGAATCCATTTGTTACCCTCTGCCTAAAACACAGAATCACATTTCAGAATGTGATTTAAAAAAACAGGGTTTTTTAAGAGAAAGGCTGGCTTTTGCCCAGAGATGGACAGAAGGAGAGCAACAGTGACACAGCCCAATTCTGAACTGGCAGGGAGAAATGACCAGCAGCACAGGAGTGACTGGAGTCAGTACAGAATTCTGCAGAGCCCCTCTTCCGCTGCCTAAAGAGAATAGTTAATGAACTGGTGCAGAAGCCAAAGAAACAGTCTCTGCTATCCAGCACACATTCATAAACATAAACAAATTCATAAACAGAAGGCAGAAAAGTGCCTGTGTTAGCCTTCAAGGGGAAGAAAGACCCTGTAAAGAAGCAGAAAAATCTCCTGACTTAAGATATGGTTTGAGGACACAAAGCCAAGGAATTTTAAACACTCAACTGCTCTGCTCTATTCAAAGCTTCAAATTCAGAGTCACTTCGCTACCTTCAAGTAGGAATCACAGGGCTTGAAAACTGTATCAGTGGCTGCTAAAGCTAACGAGGATTCACACCAGTGCCTTCTGCAAAAGTTGCAAGAGACTGTGATGCATTGCTGGAAACACCGTCAAGAGACGATGACTACATCAGCGTGCTGCACTCACAAGAGCAGATGCTGCGCTGGCAAGGTCATTATTGCACCAACAGGGATACAGCCCACGCAAATTGTGTAACTGGCACGTACGCCTCTATACTGCATCTTACAGGCACTCTTCCAACAGCAAGGTGGGGCTCACAGGGATACCAGGGCTCCTAACCTGCCTTGCTACATCTCTCTACATCACGCTTCCAAGGGCTGGGAAACAGAACTGGGAAAATACTCAGAAACCATTTACTTCAGGATGACCCAGCTATCAATACAGGTTTCACGCAATGGTTTCAAAGCACAGTTTCATGCTGAATACTAAATTCAAATGACATCTTTTTACTTGGGGTAAATGTATGCAAACAGGTAGCCGTAACGCCAGACCCGAACTGTTCACCTCACGTGACTCTGCAGGACAAACAGGGCCAACTGGTTCCAGTTCAGGTATACTCACGTTCAAGTTAGTTGCAAGCAGTGGCGTATTTATTCGCTGATTTTTAAAAGTACCACCAAAGCACAACTACAATCATTTCTATATGAAATACAAATTAGAAGGAACTTTGCAGTTTCCTGGGTGAATCTGCACCTGACTGTTTTTATGCTTTAGGAGTTTCTTGTTGTAGTTTTCAGTCTGAGAAGGGGAGGGAAGCTTGCAGGATAAGGAAATTTATTTTCACTTGTTTATTGATCTAGACACAAAACAAACTAGTAGTTCCATCATTTCATTTGTAGAAAGACTTTTCAGGGAACGATCACATTTTAAAAAGGTGGCACAATTTCAATACATTCCTCTTTTTAAGGCCGAGGAAAACCATAGGCTATTTGAAACATCACCAAAAACTTTATTTAAACTGTAGCCAAGAAAACGGTTTCCTAAAGAAATATGTTCAATGCCAGTCAGGGAATTTAAATGCTGCACAAAGAATCTGAAGATGAAACTTACTACAGAGAACAGCATGTCCTCTCCCTGTGCACAAAGAAGATCTATAAAGTAAACAAAGATTAGCAACATAAACACTGAATTTCAGCTTTCCCTATGAACAACCTGAACTCATATTCATTTGTCAACACACCATGATTTAATGCTAACAGATACTAGCACAACAGATTAAGAACAAAACTGCCACTAGTTTGAAACTTGCAAACTATTTCAAAGCAATTCAAAGAGTCTACCCTGCTACAACTGTTCAGCCCAAATCAATACTGTAAAAAAGCATTAAGTAGAGAATTCAGTGCTTTTCAGACAAAACCACAGAACTCAAATTTAAGTTCCAGACTCACCTTCGCTTCTAGGATTCTCTTCCGAGCCTTGAGCTCAGCTACAGCTTTGTCTATATCCACCTGAGGAGCTTTCTCTTCCTTCAGCTTCCTTACCAGTTCTCCCTAGAAGAATGAGACAAAACACAAGATATAGATTCTCTCTTTGAATGACATAGACAAGAATTCTCCTTCTTGCAGGTTGCTGGCAATCCAAAAGGAGGGTTTTGTCCTGTTTCAAGAGGCCGCTTCAATTGGTAGAAGTGAGAAACACTCAAGTATTTGAGAGTTAGCAGAACCAGACATCATCACAGAAATTCAACCCCCGCACACTATTGTTAAATCCCAGACCTGTTATTAAATCTCAGTGTGCAAATAATGCTCCTGTATGTACCACTTCACAGCAGATTTCCACAAATCCTAGCCTGCTGTCTTTGAGGATGAACTAAGTAGATTCTCAGATAGTTAATATAAGCTTTGTGTTTTCCTTGGTAATGTCTTCTCTTCCTTCTACCCCTTCCCTTTTCTTCAAAATTTATGACTATTTTAAACTTCTTTTCCTCTGTCAAATCTGTTCAAAACTGACAAATAAATACACAAATTTTTAGAAGAAGGTCTCATAGAAGACACACACTAAGACACCCAGTGTCCAAACAAAGAAGGCATATCATTATCTGTAAAAACAGTCATCGCTCTTAAAACCTGTCCAGTAACTTTGGGAAAGAATGGAGTGGGGAAAAAAAACTCAAAAAACCCAAAACCAAAAACCACCACAAAAAAACCCAAACAACCCAAAACACCCCACCCAATACCTAAATATTTCAGAGCAGCAAAATCCTGCAATAAAGGTCTTGACCTGACTCAAACTAACATCACCTTGTTACGGTTCCAAAGAGGTCTCTTTGCCCTCTGGGGACTATTCTCCCCTTGCATCCCAGAGAAGTGCTCAACCCTTCAATACCCAACAGCATGCTTTTCTGAACATGATGCCCAGCAGCCGTGCCCAGCTTGCTCTTGGATATAAATTAATTAAAAGTCTTCCTTTCAGTCCACTCTTCTTCAGCCCAAACCAAGGTCTATCTTGAATTACTGAGAAGGACAAAGGAGTTGATGCAAGCACAGAGATGTCAATTCTTTCTCAAGTGGGATGTTCTAAGAATGGGATGCTCCAAGTTCAGGATTTTTCTTGCATCTTGCACTTCTCCATTAAACAAATAGAAAAAAAGGAAAAAAAATTCCAAAGAGATTACAACATCTCCACAATACCAGCTTTTTCATAAATTCTGAGCTTTTCTGACATTAATATTACAGGCAACTGAGAAACCAAAGAGAAGAGAATACACAGATTGCCATTCAGTAATCAGATTAAAGAAGCTAAAAGACTCAAAAGACTGCATTAAAACAAACACACACAAAGGAAAGAAAGAAAAATAAGAATCCTGTCAGGCTCCCTAACCCCATCGGCTACAAGAACAGCACAAATCTGCTGTTTCCTTCCTGTTACCTAGTTACACTAAAACGTGAAAGTTTCACTCTACGACTGAGGACTTCAACTGCCATTCCTGGGTAACGTGGCAGAGGGAGGGATCTGATCTCTTTTTTTTTTTTTCTTTTAAAGTAGTAAGTCCAAATTGCCTTTGTAGAGCTAGGGGGTCGGCAGTGGAAAAACATTAAGGCAGCAGCAACGAAGCTATTGCTGACTCAACAGAGCTATCACCCTGCTCATTGCTGAGCATCTAAAAGCAGCACACAGCAACTCTTTGTCCTGATCTATAAGTAAAAGAGTACTCAGACATATGCAAGGAGGAAAGAAAACAAAACACAACTGAAACAAATCATTATGTTTGCTGACAGGACTCAATCTAATTAAAGCTACAATCTCGAGCCCAACCCAGAGGAGGAGTGCACAGCAGCACTCGATGTGGCAAATTTTACTGAAGCTTTGTCCCACAGACCAGTAAAGCAGAGAGGGATCCACCCCTGGATCACAGCAGCTTATTGCATCAGGCACTGCTGCAGGAAGATACGCTGCTCGCTTTCCTCTCCATAGGTTAGGAGTCCCTTAGGTTTAATTAAGCCGCTTCTCCGTGAGCTGACGGACAGGGTCCCCTGCACCGTAAGGTATCAACTACCCCAATCATCGTTACTCCCTCCCCTTCCTCCTGTGCAAACATCTCATTGAATTACTACTGTCACTTGTACAACACAATATCTGCAATCCCAGCTGCACAAACTCACCCACAAACCTTTCCCTGGCACCCCATGCTCCTGTTCCAGTCTCACAGGCAGACAGAAAGAAGGGGTGCATTGACACTTTAAAGGCAAATATAACAGCATCCAAGACACAGGATTTTAAAACAAATAAATTAGCTAGTTCTAAAGATCATAATTTTATTTACAAGGAGCTCCCCTGCCAAGGCATTACGCTGTACAATGATTCATAATAAAAACTCATTGAAGTGCTGGTGCTGGTATAATTAGAGGGCCATAAATACACTCATTGAATGGGAAAACACATACACAAATCTACAAATGGGACACACACGTAGCTGTGTGTGCAGCTAAGCAGAAGGCTATGGATTCAGCCACTTAAAGGAGGCATGTGAAGAACCCACACGCAAAGGTCTTCCTGCTAAAACAGGGAGAAAGGGGAACTTCCATGTGCTGTGAGCAGGCTCCACTGCCACTAGCATACAGCAAGTTCCCAAGATCAACATCCACTCAGGAAACAAAAAGACAACCAAACCCTTCTCAGGTAAGAAGGAAGCTGAAGAGAATAGCTTCACCTGTGAGGGAGATGGAAAGAGAATGTGATGCAGTCCCACCTGATAGGAGACAGCTATGTATGTTCACACAAGAATGATGAAACGGAAAATGAAATTTACAACCCTGACTGCATCAGGCAAATACGCAACTCTCAAGATCATTTACCCCCAAAACCCAACACAAACTCAGCTCATCCCGTGACCCCGTGGCATGAGGAAGCCCATGCGGGCTGGTTTATAAAGAAAATGTGAAGAGCGAGCTGCGAGGCCCCAGAAGCGTGACAGGAGACAGCAGAAAGATGAAGCCCCGCAGCCTGCCGCACAGATCCAGTTCTGCACGGCATCACACACCATCACCAGGGGAGGGGAAAGGGCACCCACGGGGGAACCTCCACACGCCGCCACACACGCACTCCCCGCCAGCCCCCTTCTCTGGGGGACAGACACCTGCACACCCCGGGAAAAACCCCTGGGGACCCTCTGCTGAGGGCCCACCGCCGGGTACCGCAGTGCCCCACAGCTCGGAACGAGGGTCGAAGCCCTGTGCGGCGGAGGGAAAACACCGCATCCCCCCCGCAACCCCCCCACAGCACACCCCACGCAGGCCCGGGGGGGGAACAGGGACACGACACCTCCCCACAGACCCGAACCGGGACAGCAGCCGGCCAAAGCGGGTCCCCCTGTCACACACCCGACCCCTCCAGCGGGTCCCCCAGCCGGGACCCCTCCTCAAGCGGGTCCTCCCCGGCGGCTGTGCCCCCTCACAGCGGGACTCCCCTCAGCCGGTGTCCCCCCCGCCGCGTTACCTGGTGCCGCACCGCCTGCCGCAGGGGCGCGAGCAGCGCCTCGGCTTGCGGACCGTCCATGGGGGTCGCGGCCGGGGCGGGCCGGGAGCGGAGCGGGGCGGCGGGCGGGCTGGCGAGGCGGCGCAGGGAGCGCAGGAGGGCGGGCAGGACGCTACGGGGAGGCAGCGGCATGGAGAGGCGCGGCACGCCGCCCTGCCCCCCCCCGCATGATGAAATCCCGACCGGCGTAAAGCCGGCCCGCGCCCCGCCGCCGCACTTTCCGCACGGGCAGCGGACAGACTCTTACGCCAGCGGCGTACCGCCCCGCCGCAGATTCGGCACGGAGCGGTGCGCTGGCGGTGGAGCGCCGGGAGGGGGCGCGCGGGAACGCCCGGGACCGCCACCACCGCGAGCGCCCGGGCCGGGCTGCGCATGCGCAGTGCCCCCACGCGGGTGTGCGTGGGGCGGGGGGGTATCTGCCGCCCCCCCCACGGGTGTGCGTGGGGAAAGGGCGATAACTTATGTACCCCCCCCACGGTCGTGCGTGGGCAATACCTGCTGCCCCCTGCCCCTGGGTGTGCGTGGGGTAGGGGCAATAACTGCTGCCTACCCCCCACGGGTGTGCGTGGGGCAGGGGAGGTGCTTACTGCCCCCCCCGGGCGTGCATGGGCAATACCGCCCCCCCCCCAGCATGTGCATGTCCCCACGGGTGACACTTGTCATCCCCCAGAAGTGCAGATGCACCCCCCGGGGGTGGCCCCTCCATCTCAGCCCCAGTTACCCCCCCAGGGCCCACCCAGGTCCCCTCCGTGCAGTGTCCCCTTGTCCCAGCACCACGTCCCCAGCACGTGTCCCCCACGGTGTGTTATTTTTTCAATCAGCTGCAGCATTTGATCTCCAAAAGCTGTGTAGGCTTTAGGCTCGGCGCTGGTTTGTTTTTCACTGATCCACGGCCTTTTCCTGCCCTGGGACAGGCAGCACCCCGCTGCTGGACCCCTGGGGCCGGGTTTAGGGCAGGCAGGAGGCCAAATCCCACTCTCCCCTGTGGACACCAGTGTGGTGGGCTTCCCTGGGAGGACGGACAACCCCACGGAAGAAAGAGAAGCCACTGATGAGCGCCAGCCCCACAGGGGAACTTCCCATCCCTGGGAATTAAAGTCCTCCATGAAGGAGAATCCAAACACACATAAAATTTAAGACTAATTAAAAAAAAAAAATTAACGCTTCCCACGCAGTCTCTCCCCACTGCCCCCATCCTCCTCCCCATCTCCCCTTCGCCCCCTCCCGCCGTGAGCATCAGTGCAGATGTGATGTTCGGGTAATTGGGATATCCAGGCTGCTATTTTGTACCTGTCTGTTTATTTGAGAGACAGCCTCGGCCTCGTAATGAACGCGTCGGAATATTTAACTGCTTCTTCTGAATGGTAGATTTGTATTTCAAATGCTTAATTGTTATTTTTATTTAGCTGCAAATTGCTGTTTTTATTCCGCTGGCGCACCTAGTTGGAAACCGCTCTAGCGCAAGATTAAGACTGAGCTTTTCTCTATTCCTGATGAGTTTTTTTTTAATTAATCCAATGCTGATAAGAGCATAAGGACTCTGCAGCCCCCTTCTAGCTTGTCACGGAGATCTAAAACGTGAAGATGGTGGGATCAGCCCCAGAAGAAACTGGCTCCTGCAGAGGAATGGGGAGAGCTCCCACAGCACCAGTGGGCGAGGGCAGATGACTGGGACCACGGAGGAAACCTGGACAGGACACAGTAGGATGGGAAAACCCGGGGACCAGGAGCCACTCAGTTCTGTCCTAAACCTGGAGGACCAGGTAGCAGCGCTTCTCCGAAATGCCTTTTTTTTTCCCCCCCTCCTAGAAGATGTTCTCCCTTTCTCCGCATGCTTGGTCCCCAGGGCAGCACCATGGAGCTGCAGCCGAGGATGGAGAAGGACCAGGCTGGTGCCTTGAGCCTTTTTCCCTCGATAAAAACCTGCCTTGCACACGCTGCTGACCCCAACGATGTCTCTCCTCACAGATGAAGCATCCCTGGGATCGGTCCCCAGCTCTGTGGCTGGCTGGTACAAGACAACCTCAACACAAGCACCGAAAAGCCATCCCTGCCCATTCCCATCTCACTGGGGGTGCAGCTCTTCCCCAAAAAGACTTTTAAAAGCATACAACAGAGAGCACCTATGGAGCAAGACCGAGCCGTAAGACCTGTCCTTGGGAACAAATCTTTCGTGACATGGGATTTCCCATGCTCTGGGCTCGCACGAGGATTGGGCTGTACAGTCAACTCGAACTTTTAGTGTTGTGTTGGGTTTTTTAAGATAAAAGAATGGAGTGATAAAAGAAGAAAAAAGGGAATAAAAAGGAAGGTGGGCTTGTCTCCTGAGTGAGGTTAGAGGAGAGTGAGTAAGGGAACATGTAAGGAAACCCCGACTGCCCCTTTTTGCAATGGTGCTGCTGATTTATAGAATCATAAAATCACGGGATGGTTTGAGTTGGAAAGGACCTTAGAGATCATCTAGTTCCACCCCCCCCGCTATTTAGGGTCACACAGTGTGATTTAGGGTCCTCAGACCCAAGGCAGACTGCTGGATCCTTGCTAGATTGTGCAGGAAGGGAGGAAAATTGAGTGTTTTGCACTAAACCATAGCTGCAAATGAGAGACTGGGAGCAAACTGGACCCCCCAGAACTGGGTCACACCCAGGGTCAGCTGGGCCCCATTTCCAAGACAATTTCAGTGGCAAAGGTTAAATATTTCTGGGAATCATCAAGAAGCTAATATCAGAGCTAAAAATGAAGCTTTCTGTCAGTGCAGAGCCGCATGGAAGGGTTTCATGCATCCAAGGACCAGGGCACAGACCCCGTATGTTGGGTCTCTGCTCTGCAGTCCCCCATAAAGGACCCTCTGAGGTTGTGGGGCAGGATGGGATCGTAGGGAGTGGGTTACTCCATCTTCTTCTGGAGTGGCCTTTGAAAAGCTGTCCCCATTTCCTTCCCTGGGATAAATTGGGACATGTCACCTCGCTGGCACAGGGGAGCCCCCAGCACAACGAGGGGGGTTTATTGCAGGAATTTGAAGGAAGAGGCAAAGGGAGGGGGGGTTCAGGCATCTCCTCTGGTGTCCCCCCTGCTCCCCCGATCTGTGTCCCTTTCGGAGTGGGAGTGGTGGGGTCACAAAATGGGGGGCAGGAGGGAGGTTACAGGAGAGGGAAGAGATGGAGAGGAGGGGAGAGCCCTCTGGATTTCTTTCAAGGGAGGGAAAGAAGGAAAAAATCCTCTGCAGGGG
>WKFP01014335.1:403358-454072 GCA_011057875.1 Pterocles orientalis
GGTCCCTTCCAACACAAACCATCCTATGATTCTATGAAGTCTCTAGGTCCACCCTGGGTGGACTACCATGGGTAGAGGTGGAGCAGCAGCCCCATGTTCCTAGCCTGCACCAGTGACTGGTGGAGAGGCGGTCAGGAGGGACAGCTAGCTGAATCCATGCCACCCAGGTAGCTCTGCCTGGCTCCTGATGGGAACCCGGAGAACATCAAGAAACAAGATCTCCCTGCAGGTCCTGTCCTCTTGCTCCACAGGGGCTGGCCTGTGCCTCTCTCTCAGACTTACCAGCTCTGCCTCATTTTTCTTTGTGTAGGTGAGTTGCTCAATAGTCCAAGTGTGTAGGATGCTCTTCCAGTGAGTTTCATAGGAAGGAGCACGGCCAAGTGCAGTCCCATCCTCAGTATGAGCAGAGAGCTTTACCATGGCTGGTAGTTACAAAAAGTGGGGGAAATATTGCAGTATGTCAGGAAGGTTGGGTGAGTATCCAGCACAAAAAGAGCAAACCCAAGGCAGCTTGCAGGGAATGACAGAGTTATCCAGAGAGCAGGAAGATAGGTGGAGGGCTTGGGGGAGATGAGCCTGGGCTAGCTGCAGGGTGTCCCAGCAGGGAGGTTAGCAGAGCAGCAGAGAGATCGCATGGTAGAAAATCTTTCAAACAATACAAAATCTTTAGAAACAATAAAACAGAGTCACTTTATACCAGGTTAAAGATCTGGTTCTTGTGGCCCTAGTGTTTAGATCTGGCCCTAAAACTCAAATTACTGTGGTGTTTGATGATGATGGCTACAGGTGCTTTGAAAATCTCACATTCGTTATACATCATAATTGGACTAAAACACATTTTCCTTGTTCTTCTGGTGCCAGCGTCAGAGTCAGACCTCCTAGGTTTTGTAACCTGCTTGTTTACACTGCTTCAAGCAAGATCAGAGTCAGGCCCCTGGGTGTGACGGTGCCTTTCACTGCATTCTGCCTTTAGTCTGTTTTTCTGTCTTTTCCTCCCCATCCCTGACAGGGGAAGCACTGTTCTTTCCACTCTCCTTGTATCTGTTTGAAGCAGTCATAGAAAAAGTGACAATTAGAAAATAAAGAACCTACAGTTATCTGCTTTGGCAGGGAGGACAGCCCATCCCACTGCTGAGCAGCACCGAGTCAAACCAGCGACTGCCTGCTGGGTCAGCCGGAGATATTCCTGCCCGGCATAGCACGGTGCACTGCCACACTGCAGAACCAGTAATGATCCAATGTTGAAGCCAAGCAATACACATTTACAGTGGTCCTGCGAGGAGCAGGGAGTTAGACTCGAGGATTCTTATGGATCCCCTCCAACTTGAGATATTCTGTGATTTCAGGATGCTCAATTGCAATTTGGAAAATAATGCTGATTAGAAGCAAATGGCAAACCCAGATAACTTATTATCTGGGAGATCAAGTGACCATCTGAGGCAGGGTAACAGATATAAACTTTGACCTTCCCAGATTATTGTGCTCTGCCAAAATGATTAAAAGTTGCTAAGCAGTGTCAGTGTATTTCCCCCAAATTGAAGGAGAATGGAAAGGAGAAAGGAGAAAAGGAGAAACGGAGTGAGTCCACTGAAGTTGAAATGAACTTATCAAATACTTAAATTTGATATAATATTGTTATTTGATATAAATAAATATATATAAACTTTGCTAATGATGATTTCTGTTCCTCAAAGCATGCTGGCCACTTGAAAAATTTAATGAAACCCCAAATCCTTTCTTCATGTCATTTGTAGTGGAGGTCTTCTGGATCAGCCAAGGTGGACCTTCAATGTCCTCTCCAGGTCATGTCTGGCCCTGGGTCAGTGTCCAGGGCTGTTGCTAAATGTTGCCTCAAGCTCCCTTTTCCTTCCCCTCCAAATCCAGGGAAAATGAAACCCAGTCTCAGACCATCCTGTAACTTCTACTTCCTCCACCCCAAATGGTAAAGATAAAAACTTATCAAAGCACAATGTTATGAAAGGGAAGGCAGACAAAGAGAGTGGGAAGAAAAAGAACATCCTAAACAATGAAACTAGCCTCATTTTCCCAAAGATCCCATCTCTCTCTCCTTATTTTTATGAGGCAGCAACCAGCCCCTTCCTGTCCACACATCACCTTCATGTTTTGGTGGGACATCCACCCCCTTGCCCATGGGACACTGCTGGGTCTACAGGTCCCCCTGGAACGCCTGCTCTCTGCTAGTCCCTCCTGGTCACCTCTCCCATCTTCACAGGACACTCTCTGGTGCCTCCCTAAGACCACAGGCCTAGAGACAACCAAAAAAACAGGATTTGTCGCAAAAGGAGGAATTTCCCAAAGAGGCTCTTGGGAAAGAGGGCTGGAGCACCTCCTGTATGAGAACAGGCTGAGAGACTTGGGGTTGTTCAGCCTGGAGAAGAGAAGGCTCTGGGGAGACCTCAGAGCAGCCTTCCAGTGCTGAAAGGGGGCTACAGGAGAGATGGGGAGGGACTCTTCATCAGGGGGTGGAGTGATAGGACAAGGGGTACCAGGTTTAAGCTGAAAGAGGGGAGATTTAGATCAGATATTAGGACTGAATGTTTTCCTGTGTAGATGGTGAGACACTGGCCCAGGTTGCCCAGAGAAGCTGTGGATGCCCCATCCCTGGAGGGGTTCAAGGCCAGGCTGGATGAGGCTTTGAGCAACCTGGGCTAGTGGGAGGTGTCCCTGCCCATGGCAGGGGGGTGGAATTCAGTGATCTTTAAGGTCCTTTCCAACCCAAACCATTCTGTGATTCTGTCATTCTATGACTATGGAAGAGTGGCAAAAGGAGTCTGAGACTGCACATGAAGGTGACTTGGTAAAACAGGGTTGTAGTAGACGACGAAGGGTCCAGGATAATAGACCAGGACCTGAAATGGTCCCCTGCCACCACTTGCAGAGACACAAAAAGGAGTGTGAGGGGCACAGCAGAAAACTCTCAGCGGTACAGGGCCATTGACGCTCACTGGACGGTCACCTGCCTGTTCCGGGTGGGGACCAGATGTCAGTGGAGATGTTGAGTAAAGCGGGGCTGGTGCGCACTCCTCTGCTGCAGCCAGCTCCGTGCAGTTCATCTCTCCAGATTTCCTAGTATTTGTTCTCTCGTTCTGGGAAGAGCCGAGAGCTGCAAGAGGCCCATCTCACAGGGATGTTTAGAGAAAGGAAAGTCCATTGTGTGAAAGAATTTGGTATTTCAGGGTTTGTTTTCCTTCTGACACAGAACAAAACACCACCATGCCAAAACCCTCCATAAGGCAAAACAGAACAAATAAACAAAAAATAAAAAACCCAAACAAACAAAAAAACCCCAACAAACAGTGGCATTAAGTTTGGACACGGTCTGTGGAAGAATTTTTCTTTGTTTTTTGTCTTTTCAGTCTCAGGATACCTACTACTGCAGCTATTTCAGGAAAAGAAAAAAAAAAAGGGAAAAAAAAGGAAAAACAAAATCCATGCCTGAGCAGAGAAGGGAGAGCCTTTCCCCGCACCAGAGACTGACCCCACCTTGGGTCCCCTCTTTCTGCCCTGGGTGGGAATCAGAGCTGCAGAGGAGCCTCCAAGCGTTAAGGGGGAAAACCAGGGAACGGGCAGCACGGACACCCTGCAAGACATCAGCAGAGTTGTTCTGCATCAGCTTTCCTTGAGCAGGAGGATGATTGCAGAGCAGTCAAGAAATTTTAGAAAGGTTGGACTTAAGGTTTGCCTTCCAGCAACAAAACTGGGGGAAGGTCACTGATCTGGGCAGTGCTCTGGGTCAGCCCCTACACATGTCCTTCACTGCAAGAGTTCCCAGCCCAGCTTTCCCAGCCTTCCCAATGGCCCTGGATGGATTCCTGTCTCTTCTCCTGCTTTGAGCCCCTGGGATGGTGATACTTGCTGGGGACTGGTGCTTGGCTGTTTCCCCCATGGGGCAATCCAGGGTGACGATGCCTTCAGCGTCGGCAGAGAGCAGCTCTCCACCACCTCGCTCCGCCAGCGCTTTCCGAGCTCCTTGGCACAGCGCCCGGCCGCCTTTCACTGCTGCCTTTTCATTCGCCTTAATTCACTGCGTTTCCTTTCTCGCTCCTTGCGAGGAACAGAGGGAGAGCTTGTTCCAGCAGACGGGCCCCATCCGCTCCACCCGACTCCGCTGGAGCAAGGGCTGGAAAAGAGGGATGGAGGCGAAGGGGGTATCTCCCACCCCTCCGGGGCCCCGCGTGCCGCCTGCACGCTGCTTCCCAGCAAAATACGGTAAGCGTTCAGCCTAAAAATGTAAGTCTGATCTCATGACACAGGGTGGCCCTGCATTCCTCACCTCTGACATAACCCGCTGGGAGTGTGCTCTGCAGAAAAACACAAACAAGATGTACTCGTGGGCTGGCGGCGGGGGCCAGGCGGTTGGCAGATGTAGCTCCAGAGCCCCCGCACAGCCCCCCGGGTGCCACAGCCCTGCTCCGGCACAGCCTGTCCCCTCCCAGGGAGGGCAAAACCACAGCCCTTGCTGCAAAGACAGAGCCATCCATTGCCTCTTGCACCAGGCGATGCTCGGGTATGTGCCCCAGCCTCCCCCCACCAGACCTGTGCCCCAGGGAGGGGTGGCGGTGGGAAGGTAACTTGCTGTGGTTCAGCATTATCCAGGGAGGCAGCTGAGCTCCCCTGGGATTTTGCTTGGCGAATGCCTGAGGGCGTTTTTAAGGACCTGCAGTGCTTTTGCGGTCGGTTGGTGGTTGTTATTTTTTGCCTTGTTTTTGTTTCTTTCTGCATCTGGGGCTCTCTGGGACAGGCTCTGCTCTGGGTCTGCCATGGCCATGGATGGTGCAACATCTCCGATACTGGCCTCTTGTCCCCATTAGCCCCCTAACCTTGTCAACAGCTCCACAGCAATGCCAACAGCCCCGTTTCCTCTGGGTGCATCATTCCCAGGTGTAAGCTGTGCCCCATGCAGCTTGGCACCCAAAGCCTGGGGTGTCACGGGTCCGTGATTCCTCCCTGTACCTAGACGGGGGTTAAATTATTTGCCAGCGATCACGTGGAGAGTCAGGGCAGGGTAATGATCCAAGTCCTGCTGCCATGAGCCTGACTTTCCTCCTAGGAAGAGCCAAACCCTCCTGCAAGTACAGCCTTGTCTCGAGGAGAGGGCAGATCCTGCTCGGCGCGGAGCTGACCTCCCGTCTCACCCAGCCACACCACTCCACTTGTTTACTTTCTTTTGCAAATGCCCTAAACCTTGACAATGACCTATTTTCCCTTCTGTTGCGCAAAGCTTCTTTCCTAGAAAGAGGCTTTGTAACACTCAGTCCAACCAGCCCAGCTCTCCTCCGTGTGCGCAGAAGCTCGCTTTCAGTGACTGGCAGGTTTAGCTTCGCTCAAACACACCCAAAACCCACAGGCGGGTGGGTTGGGAGGCTCGGTCAGATGCTACCTGAAACCATCCTGTGAGACTGCCAGCCCAGTTTGCAGAGGGATCAGATAAGCAATAACTCAGCTTCCAAGTCCACTCCTCAAACTTACTCTTTTGTATTAGTGCTTTTCAGCCGTCTGCTCCTCCTCCAGCGTTCAACAAAGCCAGGAGAAAGCTTTTCTTTTCTCCAGTTTCTGTCCTCATCTTTCCCTGGCAGTGAGAACATCTGATTTCTTTTTTTTTTAATTTCACATTTTAAAAAAGGGAATTTTAAAATAATAATTCTTCTCCTTCCTCCACAATACTTCCTTGTTTTTAGGACTGCTGCTCCTCTGGCAGAGGATGGTTTGCAAGAGAAAACAAGAAAAACAATGGTAACACGAAACAATGCTAACAAGAAACAATGGTATCAAGAGAAACAATGGAATAAATGTGTTTCTTCAGAGTACACAAAGTTTGATCCCAGAGCAGAAGGAGACCACTTCTGCTCATGGATCAAGGCTCTTTTCAGCTACCCTTCGCCTTGGGGCTCTCCATCCTTTCCATTTTCTCGGGGAGATGCTCTGGCCATGCTCAAGCTGTTGGGATTGCTTCCTTCTCCCCACACTGGTGATTGCAAAGAGCTCCTTCTACAATTTCTTCTCAGTTTGTAATCTACAGGACAGCTTTTTAAGATAATCCAAAGTCAGTACTGGTTTATTTTAACATGGCAGGCTGTAACCTGAAACTAGAGACATAAATTCAGCCTAACAAATTCCCCTTATCCAGCTGAGAAGACAGGTTAGAGATTAATCCAACAGCAGCAAATAGTCTGGGTTGAACACTTGCTGTTTGCCCTTGGCTGGTCCATCCCATCCCCTCAGTACCTGCCGCCTGGCTTGGCATCTAACCGTGCTCTTGCCTGGATGGACGAGCTGCTCTACATAAAAACAAAATGCACAACTTGAAGCCTGATGTGCTGGGTACAAGGTCTGGTTGTGAAGCATCTCATGAACCCACTGACACCGACGCATGCAGCATTTTCCAGCAGTTGAAGTCATCAGACTTCAAATCTAATCTCTGTCAGTAGCTCCTAATGTCTCAATTATGTTGTCCATGCAGGACAAGGATGCTGGACTTCTCCCCAGTTCTGTAGAGGACCAGTTGAAGCTGGAGGGGCTCTGCTCCAGGTCTTATCTCCAGTTCAAACCAGCCTGAGATGTTATGGTGAGTGGAGACACTGGGGTGGATAACAGATCCTCTTGCTGCTTGGGAAGCCACGACTGGTGTTTAGAGGAATAAGTGATCCTATAAGTGACCTGGTCCTCCATGGATGTAAGATGTCATATTGACCCCTGGATGAGCTCTTGTGCCCAAAAAATAATAAATTCCTCTTTGTCTCTCCCTCCCCTATCTTCCTGGCTGCCTCTTTGCTCAAACCTTGTAGGCTTCAGTTCTCTGCAAAGGTACCATCACACAAGGTCAGAACGATCACCTTGTCCACAAGTGATGAATGGGAAGCAGGTAGAGAAATAGCCTGATCACATCTGTGTTAAAAAGCCAGCACCCTCCCAAGGTGGTGATGAATACTTTGGGTATGTTACCTGTAACACTCTATGGCAAACCCCCAATTTTCCATGCTTCTAGGCCAGCATGGGCACTGTGGCGGCAGCTAGAAAGTAATAATTTTAATTTATCTGGAGAAGTAGAAATCCACTGAGGAGGTGGTGGATGTTTCTTCCTGCTGTGGACCTCACAGTCTATGAGCCATATAGGAGCTATGAGGAAAGCTTTCCCTGGTGTGAGGGTCATGGAAGACTAACATAAGCCCCAGCATGAGGGATGGAAATAAAATCACAAGGGTGATGCTGAGCTACAAGAGCAAGGCAGATCAGAGCAGGTCCCAGACACTCTTCTAGGTCTTCCTATCCCAGCTTCTGGATCCACATGAGAGAGATGCAAAGCTGGGCTATAGGACTTTCCCCCCAACATCAGCTGGAGACACTCAAGGCAGCAGCCTGGAGGGTAGGCAGATGCCTGTCACAGAGGAAAAAGCCACTAAAAAGGCCACGTGCAAGACAACGGCAAGTATTGCACTTAAAGGTGTAGTGGATATAAATGCACTGAAGGGTTGTGCAGATTCCTCCTTCCCTTTCTGGTGAAATTAAAGGAGCAATAAATTTCACTTATAGTTCTGAAAAGCATCACATGGCAGTTTTTTTCCATTACTAAAGGCAAAACTTGGAAAGGGTCACCGAGGCATGGTGACGTCCACGATGCCTCCCACCTGGCCGAGCAGAGCCACCCTGCTCCTCTCCTCTGATCCTCATCCTCCAGCCCCTGACCAAGGCAGGGGGTCTCACACGCGGCTGGAGAAGATTTAATATGCTTGGAGGAGGAAGCAGCCTACAAAATGGGTTTGTAGGAATTGTTTGACCTGTTTCAGCTGAGTTTTTTGGGGTGAGATCAGCTGTGCCCTACAAGGGTCATCGCTGGCTGTAAGGGGAGCATGGGGTGACTAACCCAGGGATTGCAGCTGATGGCCTGGTGGAGCATCAGATAGCTTTCACTATCCACCAGTTTTCCTCCCTGAAATTCCTTCCTGAAAAACAACGTGATCCCTATGTCAACTACATAAGCCCTGCCTGGAAAATCCAAGGAATAAAGGGCCCTTGACTATTCTTTGAGCTTTGGTAGCCCTGCAAATAATTTTCCCAGATTTGCAGGCAAGTTTTGAATGCGGCATTAGGCTGAGGTGATGAGAAATACAAATGGTCTTCAAGAAAGTGTTACTCAGTCACAGTATTTTATTTTTTTGCCTGCTTCTGAATGTGCATTGAATGCAAACAAGTAGGGAGCTGGCGGGTGGGCTGATGTCTGTGCTTACTTATACAGGGATTATTGGGCACCTGGGATTTTCTTTTGGAGATAACAGACAGTTATTGGGGATCTTGGCTTTGAGCAGAATCAAGCCCCTGAGCCCCTGGCAATGGACTGCTTCAGTGTCCCCACTGCATGCTGAAATAAAGCATCTCCACAGCCGGTCAGCCGTACCGCAGCAGTATCTCTTTTTTTTTCAGTTGATGTGCTGCATCTGGTACATTTGCCCATAATGATGAACGGTCAGTCCCAGCAGTCCCTCTGCAGTGACAGGAGCTAAAATTTGGGTGCTGTGAACAGACCAGGGCTGGGATGTTGGCAGGTACCTTTACCACTGAGACAGCACTAATATATTTCCAGTTTCATTAGATTTCTCCATTTTAAAGCTGAAACCTTTGGACTCAGACAGCAGCAACACAAATCCTAGAATTAAAAAAAGAAAAAAAAAAGAAAATAAAAGAAAAAGCCTTCTTTTAAGCACTCAAAAGGCAGAGCAACCAGCAGAAAATAAACCACGTCCCCGAGTTATTATCTTGCTGTAATTCTGTGCACAGGAAAAATAGCCTGTTACTGGAAGTGCTTTTTCCATGGTTGCATCTACGGGCTTAGATTTAAGGTCAGGTTACCTGATTTAACACGTTGAGGAGTATTAGCTGATCCACTGTAACTAACCAAGCTGGTGCAGGACAAATGCTGTGTCTCCTTAACCTTCTGCCTCAGTTTCTGAAATCATCTCCCTTAAATCAGTAATTCCCAAACCCCAACGCCTCGGCTGTGACCCAACGGCATAAAGAGCATCCTAAAACAAATCCCCCAAAATATTCAGGTATAAGCTAAAAACCTTTGTTTGCTCTTCCATACCAATCATGACATTTCCTTTCATGTTCACTTCAAGGGTGTGAGAGAGCAAACGCAGCCCTGTCTACGGTTGCTGCTGGACAGAAAAGTCCCATTGCTCCCTCCTCCATAAGGCAGGAAGGACCTTCAGACTGACGCTGGAAGGTCACATATTTCATTGCTAGCTTGTTTTCCATGAAACTGCCGCTTGCCAAGGCTGAGGACCCAGCCTCTCTGGGCTCACTTAAGAGATGTCACAGACTGGCTGTCATCCGCAGGTTTCTCTCACGGGGAGAAGTCATCTGGCAAGCTGCTGGTCCTCCTAGCACTTGTGTGTTTTGAAATTATTCAGTTCTACTAGAGAGCAGGAAACCAGCACAGCATCACAAGCCCAGGATGAAACTAGTAGCACTGCAAAGGTTTTTAATTTTTCACTCTGATTTCCTCTTTCTAAACCCAAAAGTGATGGTGTTTGGGGTTTTTTCTCCCCAAGTGTTTTCAGGGCAGTAGGCATGCAGCAGTGCGTGCAGGAATCAATGAGGTTTGTGCTGATAGTTGATCCAGGAAAGAATTGATGTGGATGGCAAGGCAATTTTCAAGTTTTTCAAGAATTGCACGGCCGGTATCATTGTGTTCAAATAGTAAGTTGGTTTCTAAGCCTCCTACAGAGTGCTAAAATACTTAGCACCTGAGATATATGACATGGAGGAGACCTGGTGCCAGCTCGGTTGTGCCAGATGCGACGTAGGAGGCTGGAAAACCTCAGGTAATCACTTGGACCACATTCAAACCTCTTCCTATGGAGCTGGGTAAAGCTTTAGCCATCAGCAGCGCTGGGGGAGGAGTATGAGGGGTATCATCCAGAACACCCCGTGTATTCTGCAGCCAGTGGGGAACTGCAGGACCCCCTTCAAACAACCTTGAAATGGTGCTTTTATTTCTTCCCACTGAACTAGGGGTCTGGCAGCCCTGGAAATGCCAAGTCCTGAAGTAATCATGGTTTTCATGATAACAGTAGGTACCCAAGTCTGCAGGAGCTGGCAGTTTGAGGAGATCCCTTGGTTTTACCATCCTGTTGTCTGGTGGGTGAATGTCGCCCAGCCCTACATGGTGACCAGTTCTCCCTGATGTTTGCAGCTGGAAAACCACAAAGGAAAAAGAAGCCTCATAGTGCGACATCCTAAGAGATTTGCTACAAAATAAAGCAATTAAGGACCGGAAACACTTCCAAACAAAGTGCTACAGAGACATGATGATGTTGTTTATTTTTTCTGGACTTGAGCCTGGGGCCTGTGACTAGACCTGTCGTATACCCACACCTTCAAAGCCAGAGCCTGGGCTGTGCTGTGTGCTCCTATCGCAGGGTGAGAGCTTTCCTGGAGCTGCCAAAAGAGCCGGAACACTTTCTTCTGTAATCTATCGTGACTGTCAGGATGCCAAGAGACATGCCAGACCTAGACCCTGGGCCAAAATAGCTATGTAGACATGCCTAGAAAGGAGAGCTGGCACATGATCTTGTATAAAGTGAGATATGCGAAGCCGCAGGCAAATAGTTTGGTAATCACATGGGCAGGTTAGGCTTGGCAGAGGGCAGAGCATGTCTGCTCATTAAGAAAGGAAGAGGCCAAACTTTATCAGCTTGGAAAAGTGTTGGGGTCCTTCTTAGTGAGAGCTCAGGAGAGCTTCAAGGGATCAAACAAAAATAATTGCCCCAGAAAGGTTGGGGTGAAGGACTCCATGATGTCCCAGTGAGGCCACAAACACCTTTTCACAAGAGGTTTTCCCAGAAAAAAAAAAAAGATCATATTCCTGATAATTGATCCCATTCCATGATAAGGTTCAGGAGTGACTGGAGGAAGGTGTGTGCATCTTGCTCAACATTTCTGCAGAGGGATCCTCCACGTGTCTGAGTTAAACCTCAAAGGATGGGAGAAGACCATTCAGTCCCACAGCTATGGGTAACTATGGCACAGTGAGGCAGACCACGGACACGCTGCACAAAAGCATTGCACCTAATTAGCTTGGGCAAGATGGGGATACGTTCCCAAAGAGGCTGTTACTGATGCTCAGGGCCATCCAGTCCCCTGCTGAACATTTTTGATCAAAGTTTTTCCAAGCTGATCTATTTTCAGCCCAACCCACTCAATACCTTGATTGCTACACAGCTCTTTTAGCTGCTCTTAGGTAAACACGCCGTCGCTCCTTGGCATTTTGCCTCACTCAGCCCAAAAATACAAGTGGCACAGAAAAGAAGAGAAGCTTTTCTCCTTCGCCAGGAAAAATGATGCTATTTCTGAAATAAACTGTTTTAAATACACCTCACTGGCCATGCACGTATACATCTATGTATAAATACACTTGAACTAGAGGTCCAGCTGTTGGCATCGTGTATGCCTATACGGAGACAGAAATGGAGAGAGAATTATGTACATATAAACCCAGACACACCTTCAGTCTGTGTCTGAATGCAGAGTCCTTGTTATGCTGGGATATCAGGGTCTGACTCCCAGTAAAACAGGTTAATATGTACTGGTCCAAGTTCAGACCAGTGAGTTCTGGTCTGTTCTGGAGAGCTGCTTCTGCTGTAGCTATCCTTAGGGAGGGTGACCACGATGATGCCCATGCTGGGATGTGCTCTGCACCCCATAGTGGAGCAGGGTTTATGGAACAGATACTCTGGGGACCCCTCTGAGCTAAAGAGACATCTCTTCACTGCTGGTGGCTGTGCACGCCAGGTCAGTGTTGTCCATTCCTGGCTCACATCCCTGGTTCTCCATGGGCTGAGGTGGTCCCACTCAAGATGAAGCACTGCGCAGGAAGAATTTCATGGGTCTTCCCTCAGTCAGCATCCCTGGGGCTGGACCAGGGTAGGCTTGAGCAGGTCAAAATCAAACCTCAATCCACAGCAGACCTTTTTTTTGAGGAATGACAGTGACACTGGCCAGATCTTCATGTCACGTTTTCAGTTTTCCTCTTAGGAAGTAAACACATAGAAGTCAACAACAGATGGAGCATCACATGGCGTTACGCAGGTCAACACAGACTTCAGACAACCCGTAAGTCTGAAAAAGAAATAATTTGGATGGGAGAGCAGCTGGGAGATTATTCTGAGAGATTGAGAATGACAGCAAAAAATACCGGCATGAGCTGCCTCCTCTGCAATGTGCAGCTGAAAGTTTTGGTTTTGTGGAAGAAGACAAAGATGGGCAGAACAAAGCAAGCTGGCAGCTCCTGGGTAGGAAAGTTTTTTGGTTTTTTTTGTTTTTTTCTTTGGCTGGAGACTAGAGAATGCAAGAAAAAAAAAAGGTGTTAAACTGATAATGAAATGGGCAGGAGTAAAGCAGGCAAATGCAAAACAAAACCAGATTTTGTGTGACAAGAGCAGATTGAAGTGATGTGACAGAGAAGAAGGAGAGCTTTTCCAGTGTATTGTGCTGTAAGGAGTCTGGGGTGACAAACGAGGGATTCAGGCCAGTGGAGAGCTGCAGTAATGGGCTGTTAGGTGTGGAGGAAGACAGAAGGGAGGAAGGTGAGCAGAGGACACCTATTAATAAAAACCCCACATCCCATTTAAGATTTATTGATAGCTCAGAGCCTGAGAGTCTTTCATGCCTTTGCATCCCTGAGCTAACATTACCCAAGAGTGGGTAGTAGCAGGGGTCCGATATGAGCCATTGGATTCAAGTGGCGAAGAGCTCCAGCCTTTAATATGCAGAAATGAAAAGATTCTGGTTAATAGAGATTTCAGTCCCAGAAACCTGCGCTGTAATAGCAGAATAGCATTAGTGTTTTGAAAAACACAGCTGGTCATTTCTGAACAGGCAATACCATGCATCGAATATGCATTCGCTCAGTCGAGGACCTCAGTTCAGTGGCTATGGATGAATTCAGCACTGGATGAAAAATTAAGGGTTGCCTTGGGACTGGTGTTTACTAACTAGTGACACTCAAAAAAAGGACAGTCCCTTCTGGTCATGGGGAGAGTAAAAAGATAAAGTGGTCACCATGGACAGGCAGCAGGCCATGACCACACCCCAAAGGACTGGTTTCATTTTCCAGGTGGAGGGTTGAGTCAATACGAGAGGGATGCAGAGGTAAGGTTGGTTCCATGCAGGGTGTTAATGAAACAGGTACTGCGAAATTCCCGTTAAAAACAATGCTGGGGAGTTGGGGATGGTGAGTCACCCAAATAATCTGAGCTGGAGGTAACTAACACAGGGAGAGGGTTAACAAACACAAGCTCAATTTTTACTGGACTCGACTACATCTGAGGATTGCCTCCAAGGGGAGAGGATACAGGACATGGGGCTGCCTGATCTAGAGGAGAAAAATGTGACAATAGCAGAGAGCTGGAAAGCTGAGGTCCAGGTGAATTTGCATTGGAAAGGAGGCAGGTTTTTTAACAGCGATGCTGGCAAATTATTAGAACACACTTAAAGGGCAGCAGCATATATTTCCCCGCACCAAACCTTGTGTGCAGCTAGCAGACACCTTGGCAGGCCATGGAGGGAAAGAGGCACCTTGGAGGCACCATAGCTTTTCTGGTCCATTTTGGATTTCTGCTGGAAGATGGGACGAGTGTGCCTTGGCCTCCACCAACTGCTCCATCGGGATTTCAAGAGATTTATGTAGATGAATCCAGCACCTGATACTTTCAAATCAATGCTGCTCCCATGGCAGATGGAGCTTTAAGCCAGAAGACAGGCTCCCCAGAGGGGTAGCTGGTATCTTTAATAGCCTGTGAACAGCCAGAGGTTGGGATTTTCCTGGCTCCAGCCCATGTATTCCCGCTCACGCCGTGTGAGACATGCTGGAGGTTATACCAGGCAATTTACCTATCGGCAGCTCTTCATGCTGAACAAATATTTCTCTTATCATGGTTTTGAGGTGCCCATCTCGGTGTTAGCTGAATGTCAACAGCAAAATAAAGCAGCGCCGCCTGGGAAAGACCCCACTCTCGTAGCTCGAGGTTTTATTGGTAGGTCAGGTGCAAAGTCTGACAGTGAAGAAACAAGAAGAAACTCTATTTCCAAAAGTGGTGTTTGAGGGGAATTTGGGGCATTTTGGCTCATTGAAGCTGCTGTTGCAATCTGTGGAGCATTAGTATTGGGTTTGCTGATGGATAATTGTCACTGAGACCAAACCCCCAGCTGTGCACCGCTCCCTGTGGCTCTGTCGTTTCTGACACCAATCTGCTCTCTGGTGTTTGAAGCCAAGCTTCTTGTCCGGTGACGAAGTGTCCCCCCATCCAGAAGGGGCTGCTGCAGGCAGCTGCGGCTCCCCACGCCGCTGTGACATTTGGAGTGACCGGGAGGTCACCCAGACGGAACAAAACAAAGGCAGCGGCCATCCTGCAGTGCACGGCAGCCACAGAGCTGCCCCTGCCGAGGGGAAAACACAAGCTGTACATTTAAGACCTGCATTTTACTTCGCACCACATTCCTTCTACTTTCTGTAAAATATTTCTTTAAATCACTAGCAAATCTTTAATTTTCCCTCTTTCTTTTCCCTTTTCTTTTTCCTTTCCTTTCCTTTCCTTTCCTTTCCTTTCCTTTCCTTTCCTTTCCTTTCCTTTCCTTTCCTTTCCTTTCCTTTCCTTTTCTTTTTTCATTTTTCTCTTCCCTTCTCTTCCCTTCTCTTCACTTTTCTTTTCCTCTTCTCTCTTCCCTCTCCTTCTCCCTCTCCTCTCCTCTCCTGACCTTGCAGCACAGGGAAAGCGGCTGCCAGCTCTGCTCTGATGGCAGCCAGTGTTTGTGTACAGCAAGGAGAGGGAGAGGCAGTTCTGGGAAAGGGCTGGGGAGGGGTTGGGAGGTGAAGGAAAACAAAATGGCAAAGAGGTTGAGAGGGATGCAGCAGGGCTGAGATCTTTTGTGCACCTTTCTCTCTCTTGTCTGGGTGTAAAGTCCCTGTTTCTCAAGCCAGTTGCAATTGTCTTGGGAGAGGAGGGAAGGAGAATCCACTGAGATGATCTGGGACAGCACCAAAATGAAGCCAAATTCTGCTGGAAAAGTCTGTAAGGATGACCAAGTCCCTGCTGTAGGATCCTTGGGACTGTATTAAAAGTCTGGAGAAAGATAATCACCATGGACTGAATTCAGTCTGATCTTCACTTGCCACATCCTCTTCATCATCCTTAACATGATACACACAAGGACCCTGGCAAGCATGCTGGCTTGTGCTCATAGGATCAGACAATAAATTGGGTTGGAAGGGACCTCAGGAGGTCACCTACCCAAATATTCCGCCCAGAGCAGGAAGTCACCGGGGACTTGATGTTAAGTAGGTTTCCTCCTCTGAGTTGGCAAGAACTGCTGTATGGGTGTTCAATTTATTAACAATTTGTATCTGCTGTTTCGGGCGGTACCTAGAGCTGTACAGACAGACTCTAGTCCTGGCACTTGGCAAGGACAGACTCTGGGCCTTACAGCTTGCGAGCTGCTGTACACATTCTGCACACTTGGGTGACTTCAGGACAGGACTATATCATGACCCATCTGTGCATATCAACAGAGGCATCACTGCTGCTCAAGCTGGAAGTATAAGCTCCTTTTAGCCACAGTTGAAGGAGATTCAAAAGCCAAGAATAAGAGGGAAACAGAGCCATTTACTGAGGGACCATGGCTTGAAGTCAGACTTTAAGAGTATGGGCATGAGATGCATGGTGGAGGCATCTCAGGCCATTAGTGACTCGCCATGTCCCACACCAGCCTGCTCGATGCCATGGCTTTCCCACCCTCGCCCCTGCTCCTTCCCCCTTCCATGCTGCCCTGAAGCTCCCTCTCAGGGCTGGTGATCATTCACTCTCCCTGGCTTCCTAACTCAAACTGCACATCTTTCTCTCCCTGCCCTGGGATATCTTCTCCTCAACTTCTGCTTTGGTTTAAAAATGGTTTAAAAATATTTCCAAGTATATACAACGTGTTTGCAACATCCTTTGAGTCAGAATACTGTTTGTTGTTGCAGCCTCTGTCCACATGTTACCTTCCTCTTCCTTTGGCTTCTCTTACGCTTTCTCCTTGACACATACTTTACCTTGGAAAGGGCTCTTCTTTGCAACTTCTCAAAGGAGGGAGAAAAAAAACTTTGGTAGGTTTTACTGTTGTTGGGGTTTTTTTTTTTCCTCCAAAGTATTTGGAAAGGTTTGTGGTGGTTGTTGCCTTTTAAAACTTTAATGGCAAATTTCAATACTGAAGCTTTCCATCCTGGTAATGGGGTTTTTGCCAGAAAAAGAAGTGGAAGGGAAGCCTGAAGGAGCAGTGAAATTTTGTTTTCCAACTTCATTGCATAAAAAAACCTGGACAGCTTCTACCAACATTTTCACTTGCAGAAAGACAATTTGTTAGTGATTTACAGGATCTGTTTTCACTTTAGATGAAGACAAATAAAAGCAAAGTCTTTGCTGAAACACAGTGTGCTTATCATTTCCACTGCAAGCCAGAGGACACACTCCAGCCCAAAGGACAAGGAGCCACCTCCCATATGAGGGCTGGAACACCTCCTGTACGAGGACAGGCTGAGGGAGTTGGGGTTGTTCAGCCTGGAGAAGAGAAGGGTCCAGGGAGACCTTAGAGCACCTTCCAGTGCTAAAAGGGGGCTACAGGAGAGATGGGGAGGGACTCTTGATCAGGGGGTGGAGTGATAGGACAAGGGGTAACGGTGATACCAGACACCTGTGAGAAACAGCTGAGCCCCACCTCTGACTGTGAGGGTGGTGGAGCACTGGAGTCACCACAGGGAAGATCACGGATCTCCATCACCAAAGGTTTCTAAGGACCATCAGCAAAGGTTTCTAAGAATAAGGAGATGAAATGTCCATTAGGAATGACACAGGTTGACTCAATGCTGCATGAGGACGGAAGCTGAGTCCTGCCCCTGCAGAGTCCGCAGGGCCCTATGTGAGCTCAGGGTCTGCCTTCCCATGGTGGCCACTGGGGACCTTGGCAGGAATCAGGGCATGTGCATAGGCATTGAGGTCTGTTGGAGGTGCCATCAAGGATCCTGCTGGGACTCCAAACTGTACCCCTCTGACCTTGGGGGCCACTTATCTCAACCAGACAAGGTGACTATGCCAGTCAGCACTTGGGTGTCAGGAGCTGTGGAGGAGTTTCCTGACCTGTGGCTCTTGGAAAGATAATCTGGACAAGATAACGCACACCAACAGCAACCCAGTTGCTCCTGTCCAGAGGGAGATGGGAAACAGGAGGTGGCAAAGGAAGAGCCCAGGATGAAAGCCCACCCTAGAATCACGGATGAGGGCACCCATAATAAACAGGGGGTAGTTGAAGAAGCAGCACCCTTAGATATGTCAGTGCAGCTGTGTATAATCTCCAACAGTGTTGTACAAGCCATGCATGGCCTGACCCAAAGCCCTTTGGAGCAAATAATGAAGAGCATTGCTTCCAGGAACAACCTGGATGGGGTACAATCAGGGAGAATGGCAAGAAAAGTTATGCAACCATCTGCCAAGCATTTGACCAAGAAAAGAAAAGCCAAGCAGTGCTTCTTCCCTCTCCTGTTCCCATCCCCTCCTTCAGGGACATCTGCCCCAGAGGGAAAATCTGATAATTTGGGACTGGGCTTTCTGGACAAAGACTGGACCTAGTGGCAAGGCAGCCAGCCCTCGGCGTGATGCCTGTGCTGGGGATGCAGCACACAGCGAGGTTCAATTAAAATGTTTCATAGCAGTGAGACCGACAGGGATCAGAGGCACAAGAAGGAGGCTGACCTATTCGCAGACAAATTAGTCTTATAAATAAAATGAATGTGTGCAGGACAAACAGTGAGCCTGTCAACCGAGCAAGCCATGCTGGAGCGCTGGGAAATGTTTTATTGGGAAATAAAGTCTTAAATGCCATTCTCCATGCATGGATGGGGACTGTGTGGCTTTTCATCAGCAAGCCCTTGCCTGCCCACCCTCCCCGCTGCCCTCTCCTGCGTATTGATTCATGTCTGAACGGGAACTTTCAAGTCCCTTTGGTGGCTTTGGAGAGCACCATTGACGCCCTGCAGGACAGGGTGTGACTTCAGCTGCTCTGGTACCCAGAAACACAGCGAGCAGAGCTCAGGGCTGTAGGGACATCACCGACAGGAGCCATGTCCTCACCAGCCAGGCTGCAAGAGCCCTGGTGCTTCCCTCTTCCATCCACCTTCTTCTCTCCACTGATGTCATCAGCATGGAGTCAGATGGGACAAACCCTTCCCAGACACATTTCTCCCCCCTTTATCCTCCTTCCCTCCTTGGCCAGAATCAGAAAAAAAAAAAAAGAAAAGAGAAAAGAAAAGCTCAATTCCCATCTTTTTCCCATCAAGCTGATTCATCCTGCAAAGGGCTCAGCCCCTCTCACCCTTTCTGAGGACACGGGGACAGGGGGTGTGTTCAGCAGGGCCAGCCCCAACCTCCTGAAACCCCAACATAGGCCAGGTGGGTGTAAAAGAAGCTCTGCCGTCGCCTCCAACCCCAGCAGACATTTAATGGCACTTGTACCAGTGCTAATTACATCTTAACATTTTCCCTCTGTATTTTAGTATTTATTTTGGAAAAGCTCCTCCCTGGAGTCATTTTCTTCCTGAGCTTTAAAACAACAACAATAACAGCACTGCGCTTGCTTTTCCCTTGGCTGTTTCCCTCATTATTATAACTCTGCCGTTCTGCTCCTGTACAGTCAGCAGAGTTCAATCAGGCTGATGAGTAAAAGTGCATAATTTTATGGCTGCATATCAACTGCCTGTTATTAAACTAATCAATCAGCTTCAGTGCAGCTACCGGTACAGCACGGGAGAGGATAAGGCAAAGGAATTGCTATGCTGTTATTTTTCCAAAAGGACAAAAAAAAAAAAAATCCAGTCTGGCCAACCAAATTTTTCAGCTTGCCCTTCCTTGCGGGAAGAAATGACTCCAGTGAGTTACGGAGCAGGTAACCTGCAGGAAGGTCACAAGGCAGTTTGCACTGGAGTTGGCACTGTCCTTCTGCTCACCTACAGTTCTAAGCCATGACGCTCAGCAGTTGCCATGCTCCAAAGCCCAGGCAGGTCATCAGGTGCTCTCTTATCACATCTCACAGTGACTACGGGTGCATCAGACCTCCTCCAGCAAAGCATTCAGTGATATGTTAAATTAATCCCCTTGCAGCCAGTAAGATCATCACCTGCACCCATTTTTGTTGCATAGCACCCAATTCTGGCCTTGGGGTCAGCAGCCATGGGAGAAGTTCAGGAGCTGATTTCCAGTGGCATTACCCTCAGCTGTCTTCCCCCCGATGGCCCTAGTGAGACTCATGGGGCGGCAGAAGAAAGGAAAAGATGCATGGACCTCCTTTCCAGAAAGAAAGTAGTATTCACTGCCTGGAGATGCAGAACTGACTTTGCCATCCCATTTGGGGCACAGCACATGGGCCAAGGTCTGCTTCTGAAAGGCTGCTGAGGGCACTAAAGGACAGTCTTGTTCTCCGTGTCCCCGAAGGGACATTGCACCAAGGGAAATCTAGGCTATGCATCAGGCAAAGCTTCCTGCCAGAGAGGGGTGAGCAGTCACCAGGACACACTGCCAGGGGGTTGTGGAGGTCTCGTAGAGCAAGGATCAGATGTTGCATCTTCTATAGCAACATCTCTTGGGGCTGGTCCTAGTGAGGTTCTGCTTGAGGATGGGCATGATGGCCTTGGAGGTCTCTTGCAGCTCTGGGTCCATGGGAAAGAACAAGCTATCTTCCTTCACCTTCCAAGAGGAGGAAGAGAAGGTGTAACAGGGCTTTGAACCTCAGAGCAAGTCAGTGGGACCATCTGTGCTAATAAACATGAGCAGTGGGAAGGAAGGAAGGAAGGAAGGAAGGAAGGAAGGAAGGAAGGAAGGAAGGAAGGAAGGATGGATCAAGGACTGGCAGACCACTTGCTGCTCTCTCCCTCTCCCGCTGCAGCTCGCACACCTTGTGCTTCCCTCTCTCAGCCATGCTCCCTCCACGTCCTACAGATAAATTGAAAAAATAAAGTGGAGCAAAACAGAGCAGGCAAGACTCTCTGTGCTATATCCTCTAAATGCTGTGAAGTTTTAGCCTGGATGTGCATCCTCAGACCCACAGAGGAAAGGAAGGATGTCCTCAGCCAGCTTGAGCATCCTTCCCCAGTTAACTGTATTCACTTACACAGATTAAATTGCATTGGCTCCTTCTCAGCTTATTATTTATCGCTCATTTTATGTCGCATCCACAGGTGCAGACTGTTCTGTGCCGGCTGCTGTGGAAGCATACAAATAAATACAGTCCCTGCGCTGGAGTTTGCAGCACTGGCTGACCAAGAGTAACTCGCTGTGGACCCAACCCAAAGGCTCTTCCCAGGCAGGGAAGGCAGCCCTGCAAGCCCCCACGCTGTCCCGCCGGCCGGGGCTTGGCAGCAGGGGCTGCGGGCTGACAGCTGACGTCCTCCCGAGCCCATTTCCTCCGGTTGCTGCCAAGCCATTGGCAGAGCACTTCTCAGAATGAATTTTCTGGAAAACAAATTAAAGGAGGGGTTACATCACGCAGAAGACAGCCCAACCGGTGCTGGGCTGCGCAGACAAATCCTGCCCGTATTTTTGGGCTGCACCACACGCACCGCATTGCTCTCAGCTGCTGCTGCTGCGCTGGAATTTGCAGCTTGCCATCTAAATATACTGTAACAATAAAGTGATCAAAGCAGCTAAATATTATTGTCTGCTCTCTGATGGGCGGCACAGAGTATGGTCTCCCGGAAACCTCTAGTTATTTCATTTTTTCCCTGTGCAAAACCACAGACAAACAAAATCGGGAGGGGGGAGCAAAGGAGAATTCAGTGGGTGTTAAGGCAGTGCAGTCGAGGTCTTGGGAGTCAGGAAATTCCTGTCCCTGCAGGCTGCTGGTCTGAGTACATGGAGGGCAGCAAGAGACAGGACACGCTCCTGCTGGGAAACGGTCCTGAGCCAGGCTGGGACCTCAGTGATCTGGGCTCCCTCCCCAGCACTGCCACATCCTCCTCCTGCAGCCCTGGGCACATTTCTTCAGGTTGTTTTGGTAGGAATCATCACTCCCCATCAAGAGCTTCCTTCAGAAACCCAGTTTGCCCCCATCCCCTTTCCCTGTGTGGATACTGGGAAACAAGACAAGCAGGGATGAGCTCACTGCACCCGCCGGCACAGCACAGCCATGAGGGCACGGCACTGGGATGGGGATGGGGTCTCCGGTCAAGCAGGGTGCCCCCAGTGCCCAGTGCAAAGGGACGGTGGCAGCCCGTGCTTTTGCTTGTGAAAAACCTTCAGCTGTCAATTCTCCTCCATAAATCTTTATTCAGGTGAGCTCATCGGTGCTGCCGTGGAAAACAAGCGCTGCTGCAAATGAGTAGTCATGAATAATCATGCTGGCTATTTTGAAAAGCTTTTTATCCTGTGCATAAGAGATCCAAAAGAAGTGCTGGTTTTTAAACAGAAGACTACTCCAGTGAAATGTTTGGTTCAGTCTCCAACCAAGAGGTGATCTAAAGCATCTCACCCCAGTGACAGCCGAGTCCCCTGCCATGCAGCGCTGCAGGGTTGGTTGGGGACAGAGGCAGGACGGTGCAGCTGTTACAGCACCAACTTCTGATCGGGCATCTCCCTGCCGTCAGCTGTCTGTGTGACGCTGGGCTTAACCTGCCCTGTCTCAGCTCTGCAACTGCAAATGGAAAAAAGAGCAATGGGGACAGACGTCATGACTTTACAACCATTAAAAGATGATTAACTTCTCTGGTACCATGGGGAAGAAGCTCTGTAAATGGCTGAAACTGAGGAATACAAATAACTTTTTCGTAAGAAAACCCTAAACCCCGACCTCTGCTTGTGTGTTTAACAAGGTTCTGGTGAGAGGCTTCTTGTTGCCTGTTTCTGTTCAAGCTGGGTACATACCACCTGTTATTTATAGAGATAATTTTTTTTTTTATCCCCTTAGTTCCTCCTCTCACTGTCCAGTACAACCCAACCAGGAATTAAGGATACAAATGGAAAATCTCCACTTGTCCTTTAATCTCTTTCCTATGAGCACTCAGTCCAGCTCTCCAGCCTGCCCTGTCCAACCTGGAGAAACACAAAAAAAGTTCTGCTAGCTGAGAAAAGGAGAAAAATGAAAATGGAGAAAGTGCGCGCCTTGCTGTAGTTAAGCCTGTACCAAATATTTCCTTTGCTACCTATTTATTAGTATTCTGGTACACTAGGGAAAGAATTATCAAAACAGTTACTGGACCATGGGAAATTTTTTTTTCTTGGGGGGGGGAGATTTTTGGAGAGCCACCTCCAGTAGCTTTATGTACTTCTGTCTTGAGGAGCATTTTCATATTCCCCTTTTCAACGCAGGACAATGGTTGTGTTGAGCCATGCGGTGCATATCTGCTCTACTCAGAGCAGAGGTGTGCACGGCGTGTTCTCAGTGTGACCCTCTTCCATTACACCTCCTCTCGAACCCAAACATCTGCCATTGTGTCCAGTGATTTGAGCCAAACGATCCACCTACAGGAAATAAAACCAGACCTGCCCGATGTTAGTGAAAAGGAGCAAAAGCACGGGCGGTGAAATGTAAGCTGAGAGAAAGTGGGAGGAAGAAAAATGCGAAGAGCAAATAGCTGGAGAATGATCCAGTAACCACAAAACAGCAGCCCCTTATTTGCAAATGGCAAAAAACCCCAGAGAGCTGGTAAATTTTGCAGACGGTATGAAAACGAGATCGGTGGTAAGTAGCAATGGGCACAGGCGAGTTGTGCGCGCAGGCGCTGATGGCTGAAAAGGGAACTTCTGGACAACATATTTAAGTACAGCCAAAGGAAAAGTCAGATGTTTTGGAGCAAGGGATGTGGGTTACACCTAAGAGATAGGGGGATACATCCCAGAAAGCTGTGACTCAGAACCAAATCAAACAGTCCTGGTAGACAATTGCTCGTGTACGAACTCCCAGCAATGCCTTAGCCAAGAAGGTTGGAGTAATCCTTGGCTGCGCAGCCGGCAAATATGAAGTGGGAGTGCTGAAGTGATATTATCTCTGTAAACAGCATTAGTGAAACCATTTTTGAAAAGTTATGTCTAGTCCTGATGTTCACATGTCCAAAAAAAAGATCTTAGAGAAACAGCAGAGATTTTGAGAAATCCTGCCAGAGTGATTTCAGGCGTTGAAAACCTGCTTGAGAGTGAAAAAACATCTCCAAGAAAAGATGAAGAAGTGACTTTACTCCAGGTTACCAATATCTGCCCAGGTATAAATGCTGGAAACTACATCAAGAAAAGTTGTAATGAAATGGAGTCTGATAAACTCAGATTAAATTCAGGTGAGAGATCTGCACCAGGTGTGCTGAGGTCAGGTTTCCCCCACCAAGTCCAAATGACCACCTATCATCCAACATAGCTAAAGGTTGGCAGGTTTTAGGTGCCAACTGCTCATCAAGGTGGCTACAATCATGTCTGATTGCCTTTGACTCAGTAGTTTGCTGACCCTGTGTTGAAAGGGTTAAATGGGACTGGCTTTTGGTGGAAAATCTTGAGGCTGGGCTATTGGTGTGGTCCAGAGATGTAGGATGGACTTACTGCTAATGCTATAGGTCATCGTTTTGGGGAGATGTGGTAGGACTGGGTGAATCACAGCACACAAAGTCACATTGTGTGTTGAACAGAAGGCTGCCTGAGGGAGACTTTTCTTAGATTACTCAGCCAAAAAGGTACTGACAAAGGTAATTGGGCACGAAAGATCTTTTTTTTGCTAACTGTTAAAAAACACGGAGTAAACCAGATGGATCGAAAGCTTGTTGACATTGATGGGGATCTTTCCAAGCAACTTCAGTGGGGTTTTGGCTCAGGTATATATGCTCTTGGATATCAGTAGGCTGATCTCATCAGCAAATGAAATGGCCCCTGGATGTCACTGCTGTGCTACAGTAGAGCAGCAGAAGAGTCTTATTCTATGGGATGTAAAGAAGATGGAGTTAAGACCCAGAGAGAAGGCCTGGACAACTGGAAGCATTGGCTCAGGCCTTTGGTCTACCTCCAGCACAGATTGCAAATGACTGCAAGTTATCATCTGACAGATGCTCCATCATGGCTCCAGTCCATTTCCTACTGCACGAGCGTATACATCACAACCCGCACTGTCGTCAAGCCTGCATGGTCAAACCAGCCTTGGCTCCTGATTTTTTTTTTTGTCGTTTCTCCTCTTTCCTTTTTCAACCTCCTCCCTCCTCTGTAAGAAAATAAAGTCCACTATCCACCATAAATTTAATAGATTTCCGTATAAACTCTGAGCCTTACTGTTGCACAGAAGATGTAGAAAACCAGTTCTTTGATGTCTCCTTCAGTTTGCAGATTTTAGTGCGTGTAATGCTGTTACTCTTAGCAGGCTGATAACACTGAAACCTAATGATGGCCTTTAAACATATTATTTCTGTCAACAGTTTACCTGGGTTTGAATTTAATGGAAAACCTTCAGATCAGTTGCTTGCTCCTAGAAAGACACAGGACTTGGTTTTTGGGGTGGAGGAGATATAAGAACCCAAATTCCTCCCCTTAGCCCCACAATAATTCTCATAAGGGAAATATGTGTAGTCAGCACAAGAAATTGTGGGAAGCTCTCGGGGTGGAATACAATAGTTTTTAATTTAATCTGAGAATAAGCAAGACGAGGAAGAGTGGGCTGATTGCCTCACCCGTTTTCCTGTTGGCTGCACTAAAAACCTTTAATTTAGCTCCAAAATTTCTGCTGAATTCTTGTCCACTGCACTGATGTAAAACAGCCTTGCTTCAAAATTGACTTTGACTTAGCAAACAAGTCTGCAGCAATTTCTACCCAGCTGACCGCTGTCATTTATTTAAGCAGCTCAGCACAGGATTAAGTAGCCCTGGAGCCTGGGACAGCCTTTTATCTTGAAAAGTGACTGTTCCAGGTAAGAAACAGAGAGGAAGCAGTGGGAGATGTGGGATTTCTCTCACCTGACTTCATATATCCATAATGCAGACATTTCCAGCAGAGCCGGTCACCCTGGGCTCCCTTTGTAGTCAGCAGAAACCGGCACCTTTAGGGCATGATTCATCTGCCCTGTTTTCAACATCTGTGTTGGGTTGTGATGAAGTACAACCAGGACCCCAGAGCCTGCACAATTAAAAGCCCCATCCAACTGTCCCCATATGTATTGTCCTTGGAGATGTCCTGGGTCCCCCAGTCCTCCAGCTCCTGCTCCCACGGGGCTCTTCCCCAGACCCACCATTGTCCCCACTGGAGAGTCATCTCTGGTTCCTTAGGTGGTCCGAGAGGCAAGAAGATGCCTGCATGGCTTCTTATTTTTGCCTTACTAAAGTTGAGACCAGTAAAATCTCTGAGCTTTATCACCTCAGAATTCTCCAAGGTGGTCAAGATTCAGCTCAGGATTGACAGAGGGGGTATTTGGCTGCTTGTCCTCATTGTCTAACCCTGTTCGGGCCAAGGAGAGGCTGTTGCTTAAGTGCTTTGGTGCTTTATTCTGTATCAGCACACAGGAAAAGTTCAGGAATATGCAGGACACTTTCAAGTTGACACTCAGATCAGATCATTTGTCAGAAGAAGAGGAAGATGTATCCCTTTGTGGGAGAAAAAAATATCTACAACATTATTATTTGGCTCTAAACAAGCCAAGGAACCTAACTCATCCATGGAAAGTTCTGTGGGAATTAATAATTACAAATCCACCCCAGCCTGTTCTGTGGGGTTTGCTTGACCAGCAGGTACCACCTTTTTTCAGGCTCAAGCATCTACTCCCTAACGAATCTGCAGCATGCCCTGGCCCATCTCTGATGGGTTTTCAGTCACCTCCTCATGTATATTCCTTCCCTGGTTCTTCGGCTTTCTAGCCATACTGAAACTCAAAAAAAAAACCAAACCAAAAAAAAACCCCACACCACCACACAGGTCTTCTCCTCCAGCAGTGAGTTCACAGATGCTCCCAGCATCCCGTTGCACTGGTGCAGGCTCCTTGTACAGCTCAAGTGCTTATAAAAACCCCACCGTGCATCCTACACCCTAAGGGGGGTTTGCCCACCTCTTTGCTGCCGCCACATTTCACCTTCCCTTGCTCCATCATCCGGGGATGAAGCACACACTCCAGGGAAGACACAGAGGTAGGGCAGGAGCTTTCTAAACGGCCAGCTTCATCTGTGACAGAACTGTAATTAGAGTGTAGTTATATTGCAGTTGCTATGCAAACACCCACTCGTTTTGCTTTTCAATATGCAATTATCTCTAAATCATTGAGGTGGGGGTTTAACTACCTAAGTCATTTACTTTCTTTGCCCCTTGGCGCTCGTGCTACATCAGCTGTTGGGACCCGACCATCCAGAGGAGGATGCGTGCATGGTGCAACCGCATGAGGAGTGTCCCGGCTCTGAAAATAACCAGGTGTCAAGGGAGATAACCACAGTCAAACGCCATTAATTGCGCTAACTTAAAACTACTGTGGCTCAAAATTAAAAATGCTGTTGCTCAAAAACCCACCCTATTTTTTTTCCCTTCACAAAACCAACCGGTAACAGAGCTGGTGCACGCCCCAGCCCTCAGTCCTCCCTGCTAACAAAGCATGAAGACAGCATTTCATCTTAGGAAGAGGCTACGCAGCGGTCAATGATCCACAGCAGTCTTTGCACGGACAATGGATGGTCGGATTCCCCCGGGGCTGCATTAGCTGTAGGAAAATGCTTCTCCAGAGGAGACAGGGTCATCCATCACCTGCATGTAGCTGCGCCCATCTGGGCTCTCCATGGGGTTTGGACCTGCAACCCCCCCACGCCTCTGCTGTGCTTGTTAATAGCGATGTCCCCTACCCTGAGGGTAAGACAGAGGAGCTAAATAATTAACTTCTGCAGTGAGCTGGATGGTGGACAACGACAAAGATCCCCTTAACCAAGGCCTTTTTATCCCGCATCTTCTCACTGCAGGAAGGCTTCAGGTTTGTCTGTATATAAACCACTAACAAGGATGTCCATACATCTGCAGCAGCATTCCTTGGCTACACGGAGCTGAGAAACCATCACCTCGTGCCCCTCTGTGTCCTCCTCCAGCAGCGCTTGAACGCGGCGTCTACCGCGGCAATTATTTTTGTGACACAGACACATGTTGAGCTGGCACCAAACCACTGGCTCGGAGCTGAACAAGCTCCAGAGCGATTAACAACCTCTGGAGTCATGCAGCCTCCCTGCTGGCTGCCTTTTACGATCCCTTAAATTGTCAGCTAACAAGATGGCAGGGACAACGTGGGTTTAATGATGCTCTCGTCATTAGCAAGACCCAATTAGCAGGGAAGCCTAATGAATCCTCAAATGCAAGGTTGCTAATCTAAATGCAGATAATTCATGGCACCGGTTGAGTGCTTAAACAAAGGTTTCAGAGGCCTTTCTCTGTGTCGATAATATGGACACAAGCCTGATCGATCTTCATGAACGACGATGGATTGGACTCTTCAGCATGGCTGTGAGAAATTTGACACAGATTTGGCTGCAGCAGCAAATCCTTCAATAAAGCCCCAGTTAAGAAACAGTCAAACTTTCACAACCATTTATCAGATTATCAGGCAAGAGGCAGGGGAAAAAAACAGAGAGAGAGAGAAAACGAGAGAGGGACTCAAGCACAGCTGTAAAATTTATTATCTTTTTTACCCTGAAACAGTATTTCATCTTATTGTTATTATTATGCATGTGACTAGGTTATTTTACAAACCAGTTCCTGCACCGCAGAAGCACTCGGTATCACAAGGCAATGGGACTCCGAGTCCAGGCTGTCAGCTGAACTCGGGAAGTTAATGGGCCAGGCAGCTTGCGTTGGCGGGAAACATTCCCAGAGAAAACATCTTGATAAAAGAAAAAACGTCCAAAGAGTGACAAATGGCCATATGAGGCCAGAGAGGGAGCAAAAACAAGACAGTGGAAAGAAAATAGCATTGGGAGGAAAAGAAAGGCGCATAAAATATATGTATTTATGTATACATATATATGTCTAATAGAAAGCACGCAATAAAAACAGGCACCCAGGCATGAGGGATGCAGAAGCAGCTGTGGTTTTAGACAGATTTATCACAGAGCAGGGTTGGGCAGTTTGAAACTTGCAGGAGAAAAAAGAGAGAAGAAGAAGTTGGTTTGATGAAATAATTATGAGCGGGAGAATGTGACGAAGAAGGAAAGAGAAAGCTTTACAGCTGGCAAGCAAATGAAAATGCTGAGCAGATCTGATCCTCTTGAAAAGGATGGAGACTTTAGCTCCCTTTTATCAGCTCTTCACATCTCTCTCCTGACCTGAGTGCTTCAAGGGGCTTAGCTCCCATGTCTCTTTGGCTCAGATCGGCTGGCATGTCCCATCAAAGTGCTCCAAACCTTAGGAGGACAGCCGTTGTGCCAGACATGCATGTTGCAGATCCACTGGTTATATGGGGTAAACTGGAGCTCTTTCATCTCTGTGCTTAGCCCCATCTGTTTTCCAGCACTGTCCTGGATGCCACACACTCCCTCCTGAGGTTGCACATGTACTGAGGCCCCCCCCCAGCCCCTCCTGGAGAGCACAGGAGCAACCTGGGCTAGTGGGAGGTGTCCCTGCCCATGGCAGGGGGTTGGAACTCAATGATCTTTAAGGTCACTTCCAGCCAAGCCAATGCTTTTGAGAACCTCCAGAGGCTGACAAGTCTGGCATAGAATCTGCAGGAGACCCATGCCATCCCAGCCCAGTTGGAGGCCAGACGGGACACCCTGGGCCACCTCAAATGGCATCAGACACCTCAGGGTGGGTTGTGAGCTTATCTCACATACAAGCTTTTATATTATAGACATACAGCTAGATGCCAAGTGAACCAGCTGAATCCCACCTCATATCTCCTGACTATTAGAGCACTCCACAGAGAGGTTAAAAATTAACTTCCCTCAGTAGTTTTGCTGACCTTGAACAGACAAAAATCAAGAGCCAGTCCTCAGTCCTAGTAATTGTGACTTCTTATTAACATCTCTGCTTGCATACCTAAAAATAAGGTTTAGAGCCTTTTAGCAGAAAATGGAAAGCTGTGATTCTCACATCCTCATAGGGCTCCTGTGGCAGGAGGTTTGCAAAAAAATTCATGAAAAAAAATGTGACCTTCATGAAAGTCAAAGATAAAATTCCTGTCATCTTCCAGGGGACCACAGTAGCATGAGACCCCAGGCAAAATCAGGAGAAATGGAAGAGTCAAGTTGCAGGATTTTACCTAGCCTTGCTCCAGAATTGAGCCAAAAAAATCTCTCACTAAAGAGCCTTGACGATCAAGAAAATTCCTTATTTTCTCCTTCTGAAGTCAGACTCACTTAGTTTTCACTGACTGTTGGTACACTGTTGGTCCTGTTGGCAGATCAAGCTTAGGGGTCTCTGGGTTGGATTTATTCTCTGCAGTAGCACAGGTCTGTAAGAAGTATTTTCAGACTTCCAGGGGATCAGCTGAGTTGTTCCCAGAAGTGAAGGTCTCTCATTTTCTCTAGAGACGTGTATTCTTGCCCGTTTGGAAAGCTTTTAGTTGGTCAGAGGAGCGGTAAATAAAGTTTTACTGACAACACCAGTCCTGGGAGCAATGATGTATTGTCACCACAAGAGCGTAGCTTCTCAATGAAATAAGCTGCTATTTTATAAATAAATACCTCTGAGAGTGACCATCCACAGCTGATCCCAAGCCATGGGTAACCTCTTTGAAAAGGTTGGTTAAACAACTGAGCCGAACAGCATATTAATGGCCAATACCTTTATATGTACCTAATTTTAAAAACACTTGATAATCTAATTAAAATTAAACTCTGTGCTTTTGAGTAGTTGTACAGTCTTGTTGGTCTGAAAGCAGAAAGCCGACGCTGAAATTTAGTATCCTGGCATGTGATTTATTGGTAGAGGTGCTCAAATATGGAAACTGGGACTTTGATCTTTTCATGAGAAATAGTTTTCCCATCTGTAATCCAGGGGCATTTCTATCAGCTACTTTATAACTATGAAATAGCCGTAAAACATGAAATGAGCCTGAATAACTATTAAGGAGGTGGGATTTTCCTCTAATCAATTAACTTTTGAAAGCCCTCATCCTCCAGCAGCTCCTTTAGCACCAGGCCACAAATGGGATTGCTCATGCGAAAAAAAAGAACACACAGGTTTGTTTTTCTTTTTCCATGAGTCTTGATATGGTGATGGATCTTGTTTTCAATTAATTTGAAAAAAAAATGATGCATTTATGTGTATATGTTTGGCATCACCAGGACTAAGGACATTCCATCATTTGTTTTCCTCTCGTGAGCTATGTTTAATAACATCAAGACAAATCTGCTCTCAGGGCAAATCACTTGATGCAAGTGAAAGCAAAGCCTTTGATCCATGAACCTTCTGCCCCACAAGAATAGTTCCCCGAGCTTGCTTAGTCTACCGAAATGGGAACTGAGATGGGATACAGCTGCCGTCTGCACATTCGTCTCAGGGGGAAACATGGAAGATCAAGCAAAGCAAAATTAAGGGCAAATGAACTGAAAGTGAGTCAATGAAACCTAGTAGTTACAAGAAGGTTTCTCACTACCAGAGCAGTGAAGTGATGGAACAGCCTCTTGGGAAAGGAGAAGGGGCCAAAAAAAACAAAGAACCCTTTGCTGATTTAACACAGAGCCTGGATGTCTCTGCAAGTTCCTTCCAGCTCCCCAGCTCTTTGTTTTTTCCCCTTGGTGGCTCATCCAGAGGTTGGTGAATTGATTACAGCGTCACTGTCCCTCTCAGACCCCTTGGGCCCTTGCAGAAGGAGCCATGTCCCCTGGCTGGCATCCGGGAGCGGGTTTGTTTCTGCGCGTGTCTGAGTACCGAGCGGTTCAGTGCACAGGGAGCAGGAGCAAGGAGGATTTCTTGCCAGCAGCTTATCTTGCCAGTTGGCCCCGTCTTCTCCTCTCCCATCCTCACTGCTTCCTGCAGCGAGCAATGGCCTTGGCCGCTGAGTAATGAAAGAGGGAGGAAACCTCAGAGGAATTGAAGAGAGCAGACTGAAGAGATTAAAAAGGACAGCACAAGTCATTGAGAGCCTTAGCATCCCTGGGGAGGGGGTTTCCACACAGGGCTGCAGGGCTGGATGGATGGACAGATGGATGGGGCAGGGATGGCTGTCACAGCGCAGCTGATCAGGGAAGAACCTGTTTGGGGACAACCCCAAAAATACTGCGACAGACTCAGCAACAATGTACTTTCCCATCTGGACCCCACAGCTACATGTTTCTCCCCTCCTGACAGCCTCAGCACTTCTTCCTCCAAGTCCAGCATTGCCCATCCATTCGGAGGGTGGTCCTGCAGCTTTCAGAGCCAAAGCCCCTCACATCAGCAGCATTGCCTCGAAAGCTGAATGTGCCTGTGAAAGCGATCAGAGATGCTCTTTGAAGAGTCGGCAGAATTTTTCATTGCAGATTTCCCAGCTGCATTTTCCTGCTAACCTTGCATTCCTGAGGATGCAAAGTGAGACGGGAACGTACGTACGGAGAACGTGTTACCCATCGCACCGGCTATTCCCACAGCCAGGAAAATATTTCCTGCCAGTTTCCTCCCTTAAGAAGGCCAAAAATCAAACCAGTTTTTCCCCCTGCATTTTCCAAACACTCTCTGGGTTGTTCCCGCCTCTGTAAAAAGTTCACATTTCATCCCACAGCTCACAGAGGGTCTGCTATGGATGCATATCACAATAACATTGCCTTTGCCATCTCTACTGCACCTACCATTATTTAATTCTTATTTATAGGACTCAACTCAGAAGCTGCTGGCATTAGCACACATGCAGAGCAACTATAAATGGCTGGTGATAACCAACAAGTCAGAAGTCCCCAGCAGGACTCACCACTCCTATATTTGGGGGAAGAAACCAGCATCTTTTATGTTCTTGCAGTGCCCAACACAAGGTTCACAGCAATGGAGAAGGGTGGCTTTCCAGGTTTTGTTGACAAGTTTCTCTAACCTCTGCTGGGGGGACCACAGAAGAGGTGCCCCAGCCCTCCTTGGGGACAGCCAGGACTGATCAGTTCCTGTCCCCAGAGCATATTCTTAATCACAGCGGTGTCAGCACTATTACCGCCTCTCAAAATACAATCCATTGTTAATTATTGTTCATTAGCAATAATATTATCATGACTATTATTGTAGGAACATATATAATTAATTATTCACTTTCTTAATTAAATACTTAGTGATATTAATGGTTTAAATCAGGTCATTGATTCACAAGCACTTATAGCTAGTGTAAAACTCTACCAGCACAGAAACGTGTCCTCATCCCCACCAAAGACTTTTCACTTGCTTCTGGCCTGATCCTGCCTCTTGACTTGTGCCAGCCCGGGCATTTATGTAGCCACAGCAGGAATAGAATCAGAGAAATTATTTGGGTTAAACCCAGTGTCCTTAGACTCACCACAACATTGTCTCATCACTGAGGCCTCTGTCATACAAACAGAAAAGATAAAAGAGATGAGACTAAGATGTACGGGCAACCGTGTCCCCTGCGTGATGTCCAAATCTGGAGCTGAAATCTGGCTTGAAAATGCTGTAACTAATACGCCAGAGGGACTAGAAGCAGGTGGGGATGTATCCAGCCATTTTATCACTGTTTTCTTCCATCTCTGCACATTGCATGGGAACTTGGTTCACCCAGGATGGAAGTCAATCATCTGGCACCAGCCCAGGAGTGAGAGCTGACTCCATGACCCATCTTTGTATCTCTTTGGCACTGGATTTCTATATTGCCAGCATAAATCTGGGGATCACACCATCTGTGTGCTTGAGTGCTTGTGCTGTCCCCTGGGTCCCTCCCTCCTCGAGCTGTTCAGTATTGATTTCTGTACTGACTGATTTCTGTAGTAATTTCTATTCAGTGTTTTGCAAAATGCCATTCCAAGCCATGGTGGCTCATGGGGAGGCGTAGCTGAAAGCTGCAGGCTTTTTAAAAGCAGTGGCATGAAAGGGAATGACCTACTTGCTACCTGTGCAGATAGGTTTAGCTCTCCAGCCTGTTCCAACCTTGGTGCAGGGCTCAGGCTCACACATGGAATAGAATGCTGTAGGATCTCTGCACCTGCAACTTGTACTGCCTCTGTTGGATGGCAGCACTTTTTTATCACAGAGTGAATGCAAAAAAGTTTACATGGGTTGAAAGCAATGCTCAGCTAATTAATGGCAGAGAAATTCCTGAAGGACTATTAAATGCAGAAACAGCACTTCTGGAAGTCTTAAGAGCCACAAAATGAGACTAGGGACTACTGTTCAGGGCAATACCACTGCATGTTTGCCTTGCTCTCGTACTCTTCTCCGAGCTCTTGATCCTTTGATCTTGATCCCTTGATTCTTGATCTCTTGACTCTTGATCCCTTGACTCTTGATCTCTTGATCTTCCTTGACTCTTGATCCCTTGACTCTTGATCCCTTGGTGGAAACAGGACCTGAGCTTGATGAGCCATGAGACCAATGTGTATGGATGTTCCTCACTCTCCATTGACTTCAGTAGGTGTCCTTTTGTGAAGCATCTCAGCTTGCACCCAGCCATCTGATTCCTTTGAAGTCAATGACTTCAGGGTGCAAGAAGCCACCTCGAGGCACGACTGATCTCCTCTTTCGTGTATCTGTGCTATCTGGACTGCACAAACCACAGTGTGATGGAGGTTGGGAAACACACCAAGACAGAACATGCCATTGTATATGGGTTAGTGTCAATTAACTCTAGGAACGTTCTGAATAAATTAAATTATGCTGCAATCTGAAGCAAAACTGATTCTTAATTAAAAGATAAGATATTTTTTAATCCTCAGATGATTTAAAGAAAAGAGTAATAAAGTATGGGAATCACAGACACCCTCCTCAATGGCTGAACAGTTTCACAGTTAGGGCCCTGAGCAATGCAGTGTAACTTCAAAGCTGTCCGCTGCTGTAGCCCTGCTTTGAGCAGGGGGTTGGACAAGGTGACCTCCAGGGATCTCCTCCAATGCAAACCATTACACGATTTTATGGTACAGCTGTATTACTCCCCATCTTGTGAACCCAGCTTTTGGATGCTGTAGAATTAGGATCTGGTTTGGAGACCTTGGTGATGAACAAGTGCAATAATGAAGTGTAAAGAAGCAGGGTGCAATGTGTTAATAAAAAAAACCCTTGAATATTTCCTTTTTTATTATTAAAGCTGATTTTGGAGAACAGTAAGTAGCATACTCTAGTACCTGGAGAGTGGCCTCCATGTACAGAGGAGCCCTGGTTCCCAGGACCAGGAATTTCTGCTCCTGTTCACAGCTGAACGGGAGGACTTGGAAACTAGCCCTGAATAAATTCTAGGAAAAACCCTTATTCCAATCACTACAGACAAAAATGGGTTTCTACATCTCTTGAGTTCCTGATTTGTCTCACTGTTTATCAGGGGATACATCTTGCCTGGAGATCATATAGCACCAAGGTATAACTTATGGCTAAATATCACACTGCAAATAAACATAAATCGTTACAGAAAGCCCAGAAGGAAAGCCTTATACAGGCACAATCTAGCCCATGGGAAGCAGTGGGTTTCGAGGCTGGGAGTAGTGAAATCTCCAGCCTGATACTTTCCCACAGTGGTTAGTCCCACGGTCACCTCATTCACTTCACCTGAGCAATGCCCCCTTTATATCAGTTTTGCAAGTGAGGAATAAGGCTGAGCAAAGTCATTTTCCCTCAACAACCCCAAAGCAGCCTGTCTTTTTGTTGAATCAAACTCAGATCTTTTTTTTTCCATTATTAAAATTATTCTTTTAATGGGACATTCTGCTGCAGTACAATAAAGCACAGATTTTAAAACATTTCCCACAAAGGTCTGTGGCTGGGTCTGATCCTTTGCTTCTATGCACGGTGTGGAGGAAACCCTATCATCCTGGACATCAGCAGACCCGCTCCTGATTTACGCCAATGCAAAGAAGTAAAGCAGCATGCCTTCCCGCTTTATGGCTCATCATCATCCCCAGCACCTGCAGGTTTTGTTGCTTCAACACGAGAGTTAAGGCTTCTGCGGGATGGTGACTTGGACTCTTGCCTCAGCTCAGGTCCTAAAAAAAGGCTGTGTCCGTAAATATGCTGTAACAAACTGCCCCATGGTGTTTCGTACATTCCTCTTTGCTGGAAGTGGCTGCCTCTCCTCCTGCAATGGACCACGTTGTATTTCACAGAACTGAGTTACCCATCTCTGCTTCAGCTGAAAGCCTGGGGATAATAATTTTAAGACAACTTCCCTTGTAAACAGCAAACTTTTATGTATTTCATAATAGCTGTTCTATTATATCCTAAAACCATAATTATTTTTCAGTTTTTTTCCTTTCAAGTCCATAAGCTGTTACGATAAACAAAATTCAGTGATTAAAGAGGCTGTATTCTTGCCTTCACTGGGAATTTTTTTCAGCATTTTTATTTGAAGCCCTATCTTTCCCCAGCCGTAAGGTTTTTACGGGTGTACTCATAGAGAGAATCAGGATAGATATTAAATGTTAAAGCTTTATCAGCTCACGTGGAAGCTTTTATTTTCTAACTTCTAGTCTGGAAATTGAAAGTCTCCATCTTTTTGCAGAGAGAGTTAAAAATTTCCTTGTCCTTTCAGTGTGTCAGAAATTCCAAAAGGAAAATTACAAAGCTGTCCCAAAAAGTCATAAGGAACCTATTTTATATACAGCTCTCTTCCTGAGAATGCTGTAGATTTTGGGTAATTACTTGTTCTTGCAGTTTTGTGGGTTCAAAAAAAACCCAACAATTGCAGTAGTTCGTTTGCTTTATGGCCCAAGGTTAAGGTCTTTGCATATTTGATTTTAATGGGAGTTTGGCCTGAGAAAAGGCTGAAGGATTAAGAGTTCAGCATGGTTTAATCTCTTCAAATTATTTTAACAGGAGACTGTGTGGTTTGCAGACTTTTTTTTTTTTTAGGTTTTGTCGTTTAAGCCTGGGGCTGGAAGCTGGAGCTGGGAGCCCAAATGCTGATCTTGTATCGCCACTTATTCCCTGGGTGGTCTTGGAGAAAACCGTCTTGAATTTCTTGTCTTGATGACTGGGTAGGGATGCTCCCCTCCCCTCGCAGACCTTCCCACCCCACAGGGCACTGAGCAGAGCAGCGGCCGTTGGTACCGGGTGGGAGCAGCCTCGGGGGCTTGGGGGGCTCAGGTTCTCATGGCTTGGCGAGGGCTGGAGTCACTATGAAGTGACTCGGATGGACAGCGTGGGTTAATTGGGGGGATAAAGCTGGCACCCCCAGCTCAGGAGGAGTTTTTTACCAACTCACAATGGGTTGGAAGATGTGCCAAAGAGATGGCAGGGTGGCTCGCTTTTGGTGAACCAGACCACTACCCAGTGGGCTGGAGGTATGGTAGATGGGAGCCTTGCAGTGTGCCTTAGCTGATAAAGACTTCAGGATGGTCACTGATGGGTGCTAACAGCAGGATTCATTTCACCTAATTTTAGCTGCCTAAAAACATCCCAGCAGGTCATTGAAGATGCACTATATGAGTACTACATATGCTAAAGGCTATTTTCTGACTATTTTTTTTTAACTCTATGTCCAGAAATTATAGCATGGCTCTTGCCTTTACACTCAGCCCAGGGGATACCCACAGTCACCCACGCTGGGGATGTTCCCTGTCCATGCTGGCCCTTCATCCATGGCCAAGGTCCGTCTGGGAGATGCCACCGACACAGACCACAGCCGCACCAGGGCCACGACTAATACTAAGGCTGGTAGAACTAAACTTAATCTTAAATGGATAAATGGGGGTAGATTCCTCATTCCTAGACATCAGGGCGGTCTCATGAGAAGGCCAAGGGGCTGGTAGCACATCAGCCACGTGCGTAGCCTGGCTGACTAGGGAGGAAAGCAGCTGCGAAACCCGTCCTCCCCATCGCGGGGCATCTGCATCCTCTCTCCTCTGCTCACAGCCACAGCCTGGGAGTCGCGCTTATTAATACACCCTCACAATGAGCAATCCCAGGCACATGTTGATGTGCAAAGCCCACCAAGCTATCTAAGTGCCAATTTATCTTTATTCAGTTTGACAATGGGCAACGTCAGCCCTTTGCTAGTTGTGGTGTTACCAAAATGATGTCCATTGCTGACCGACTCCAACTGCTTTTGAGGTGCAAAACCCCCTCTGAGCACAGTGCACCCCGCTTGAGTACACCCTGAGGGTGACCTTGGAGGTTGTAGCCATCCCATGTTATGGAGGATGGGGTCCCTGACCACGACAGTGTCCCTGGGGAACACTGGGACTACGACTTCAGGAAACCAGGGCAGCCTGGGGGAACCTTGCAAACCAATCATGATGCCTTCCCTTCCATCTCGCCTCCCCAAGCATTTTATATCCCTCAAGCCCTTCCTCTTCTAAGATAATTAAGGGCATAAGAGAAATTAAGCTAATTCTTTTGGGGCTGTTGCATGTCTCTTATCGCCAGTTCTTACTCCCCTGCTTACTACACATGTGTAATTAAAGCAGGTTTATCTACTCTAATATGAAGTGCCTTGTTCTTCAAGAACAGTTTCGGTTACGGTGCTGCTTGGCCTGAGCTTTCAGTGCCTCTCACTTACTCACAGGAAACTCCCCCGAACCTCAGCCCAAGTGCTCAACTCCCCACGGATGCGTGAGTCCCCCTCCCCAGTTGCCCCCCACGATGATCCTGCTACAAAGGGCTGCCAGTCCGTAATGGGTCACACCGGGTCACTGACCCACCTTCCCTGCAATCCCTGCCCAGCTGGCATTAAATGACAGCCCGTGCCATTTTTAAATGCTGGCATCACAGTCACCGCGGCAACCTTAAAACAGAGCCCGGTGCCAAGCCGTGTAGCTGCTCCAGCCCTGCCAAGCCCTGGGGACAGATTTAGTAGAGGCATAAAGCAAAAACAGCACCAAAGGGCACAAGGACAGCACAGAGCCTTTCCTTCCTCTGCAGGAGAGGGATGAGCCTCATGAGATCCCAGCACCTTTGTGCAAGAGCCTGATGTTATAGGAAAACGGAAAGGAGGGGGAAAGAAAACTCTCTGCCTCCCCTGCTTGCAAGAAGCCTAAAAGCAAAGAGGCAGATCTGTCAGCACGGAAATGTGCTGGCCACCACCAAACAGTCAATACTGCCAGTGCTACAGGGAGCTAAAATCTTGGGTCACCAGCTTGGAGACCAGGAGGGATCTCATCTGGGTGAAGGATTGTTGCAGGTCTTAGAACTGGTGGTAGATGCCCCGTCCCTGGAGACGTTCAAGGTCAGGTTGGATGGGGCTCTGGGCAATCTGATCTAGTGGAAGATGTCCCTGCTTACTGCAGGGGGGTTGGACTGGATGACCTCCATGGTCCCTTCCAACTCAAACCATTCTATGATTCTATAATTGCACTTGCAAACTGCTCAACCAGCCCCTGGCATTTGGAAGGGCATCAAGCATCGATGAACAACCTGCAAATGACAGCAATCCATCCAAGAGCTGTGACTACCTGCCCCACACCTTCTTGCCTTTTAAGACCCTACTACCTTGCTGGATTTACAACACTCCAAACAGGCAGGACTTTATCAAACTTGGGCTTGGGTCAGTGCCGCTCTCCCTTCACATTTCCCCCTGCTGTCTCAGGTTCAAGGACACAATAATCATGGTGTAGAGAGTTGCTGATGCTAGCTGAGCCATGGCTGCTACCTTTTTTAGTGCTAGGTGTTCCTTAAAAATGCAAGGTAACATTCACTTTCTTTTTTTCATTACAGCTACAGTTGCCCAGGCTTTTTGTCTTTAAGGCCCATATAAGTCCAAGCATGAAGTCCAAGGTTAAGGATCATTTAAAAGGGGATCTCTCAGCATAATAGGTGCAGTCACTAGTGCCTGTAGAAATAACAGTTGCAATGATGACATTGAAACTAAATGCCAAACCTGTGCTAAAACCAAGATCACACAAGTGCTTGTGTGACCACGCTCCCGTAAATATAAGATGAGCAACAATTGCAGGGAATATTGTGGTTGCTCTGCCAGCACCTTGGTGCTTTACTACAAGGTGGTTATTGATCCCAGTAGATAAGAAACAACCTTACAAACACCCTTTAGAAACCAACAGCATCTCTGACAGTTGATTAGGCTGTAAATGAATGGTGATTATTTTAATAACTTTTGAGTTGGCTCTAGTTTATTGGGGTTTTTTGAAGGAGAGAAATAATCATGGCTTGTTTTCATAAAAATGTTTCTTAAGGCTTATTGATGGGAGTGAATTTCAGGGCTCATTTAAATGAAACATGTCCTCAAAGTCTTTGCTGAATCAAAGCTTAGAGCTCTCCCAGCACATTGTGCACTTTTTTTCTTTTTTTTTGTTTTTTGTTCCATTCACCTTTTAATTACAAGATCCTCAGGGCAGAGATTGTTTGATAGGAGTTTCGGCTGTGAGGCTGGGGGTGTTGGGATGCCAACAGGATACAGCCTTGTGATAAGGCACAGCTCTCTGCGGTGCGATACGTGCTACCGGTGTTTGCTGCATTTGATCCTGAACCATGCAAAACAAGAAGAACATTGCATTCCTTTACCTTCTATTCACATATTTCACCACAAGGGCTGTTCTGTGGCCATTCGGCAGTGGGCGTGAAAGATTAACATCTACGATAGCAGAGCCAAACCCTGACTGGAGATAATTATGTAGAAGGTATCTCATCCTCCCTGGGGTCACTCTTCTACCAAATGCTTTTACTCAACCTGCCAGGTTTTTTTGGGGGGGAGATAAACTCGCTTAAACATGCCTCCCGAGTTGCAGAGCTGTTAATATTGAATAGAGCTGGCTGCTCATTTCCTCTTCTACCTGCTATCTTTTGTGCTTTTGACAATGAGCAGGAGAAATACATGCTTCACGCTTCTAAAAATGGAGTGAGGATGTTCCCATTGACTCGTGACCTGAAAGTACCAGGGCAAAGAGAAGCTCAGCCATTTAAGCGTATTTTGGAGGAGTGAATAGATGCCAAATTCAGTCTCTGCTGTCTCCAGTATTTGTCAGTTGATTAGGAGATCCAGGGAGTAATGACAGAGCTTAATGGCCTCTTCTTTGGGCTTGCCCCCTTTACACAGTGCATAGAGGGAAATAAAGCACTCATTCAGATCCCTACAATAGAGGTGAGATTCATCTCAATTAGTATTTTCACAGCAGTTATCTACAGCTACACCCCAGGCTCTCTATAGAGCCAGTGGTGAGAAAATGGCAGTCCCCGAGGGGAATTTGTCAGACCTATTTTAAAGGTCAGTTTTAGGTTGAAACAAATCATGTTTCAGCAATTTCTAATGTTCTCCACTGTTATAAGCAGAATCCTGGACATCCCAGAGGCAGAAGCCCACCGCCAATGCCTGCTTTGGGTGTTGCGAGCCCCTCTCTCCGTGAGATGTAGGCTGCATTCCCGTGTGGGATTACGCTGAGCAAAAGTGAGGATATTTTCTTTTTCCCTCACTGTTACTGAAGAACAGGGAAGGCAGCTAAGATCGTCTGTTCCTCTGAGGATTTTTGGCTTTGTCTTTTACCTTCTTCATTTATTAATTGATCACATAGAGCAGGAGAAGAGGTCTCGGTTTGGATGGCTCTGCTATCCCAGCCGGTGAGCTGGGCAGACCCAAAGCAGAAAGTAGGTCCTTCTCCTCCCTCCTTCTCCAGTCCTAAGACTGCCTAAAGCTGCATGGACCAACTGTTTTGTATTAAGATGATTGAGCATAGTTTGCTCTGTTGCCTCTTTTAAGGAGAAGAGCAGCCTTCCTCTAGAGTCTAGGCTGAAAAACATCTGCATTTTCTAGAAGCGGGCCATAAAGAACAACACGGACATAGAAAACCAACCTTTCTTTTTTTTATTTTTTATTTTTAATAGCAGATGAAAAGCATATCATGCAACTTTTGGGGACTCACCCAAACCTTGACACGTCCCAGTCACCAGAGGTGAAAATGGAAATGTAGAAACTGCGGTGTGAAATTATAGGACCCTGTTTGTTCTACAGCCAGCGCCTGAAAAGTGTCTTGGCGTATATCTGAAGTGCCCATTTGGCACAGCATCCTAGAAGAGCGTGTTTCAGTTACTGCATCTCATTCATTTTTATGCCTTTCTAATGCAGATGCAGCTGAGCTATACCATTGATTCATGTACACACCTCTTTTCCTTATAGATGATGACTGCATCAAAGAAACCAGCGCTCTGAAATAGCACACAGTGAAATACCACAGCAATTCTCATTTCGAGTCTATAGTGGGAGAGCAATTTCCAAAAATGAAGGGCAAAGTTCCTAATCCAAAGCAGCTTTTTTGCCAGAGAGATGTGGGAGAGAAGAAACAGGATGCATCCTGCATGAATCATCACTGTAACCACCCTGGATATATTAACTTAAATTATAAGGAAACATGAAAAATTATTAAAACCTCAAAATGTCTGGTGGAAGGCATCACCTCAAGGACCGGCTATTGTGACATAGTGCAATAGTCTTTATGATGATTTTAAAGAATCGAGGGCTAAAAGGGTCAAGTTTTCAAGTTTTCAATAATTAATTTTCAAAAATTATGGGACAATCATCCTCACAGCCCATCACAGAGAGGAGCAAAGACATCATCAGGTCCTGGGAACCTGGTCCTTCCCCTAAAGGGGTAACCACAGCAAACCCTCTTCCTTTACCCTCACCCATCTCATCGGTATTTGCACATGACTTCTGCCTCCTAGTCCAACATTAGAGATGCCAAATCCACCCCTCATTACTATTACCACCAATAGTGTAGATTTGCCCTCACCAAGGTGTTGAACTACGTCCTTTCCATAACACGAAGAATGTCCAAGTTTGGGGCCCGGGTTTTTGCAACATCAGTGACAATATCTCCTTGGTGTTCTCCCTCCACTTTTGCTTTATGACCCCATCCCAGTCTGCCTGGCTGGAGGAAGAGGGACACAAGCCATCCCCATGCTGGAAGTGGCTTTGCTGTGCCCAACATCAAGCCCAGTCCTACATGCAGTGATTTGCCCAGCTGGTGCCTTTGACCTTCCCTGAAAACAATCCCTGAAACCCACTAGCTGAGAACCCTCCACACTGGGAGGGTATGAGGGAACTATGGTTTTATGGGGTGATTCAGCAGGAAGGAGTGGGACTTTTCTTGTCCTTTAAGGCATATCACTTCCAGTGTCCTCGCTCCATATTTTACAAGTTTATTCTTACATTCAAATTCATCTCAGTTGTGTCCTGGATGTCATGGACCCCAAGTCAAAACACCTCTGTCTACCCAAAGGCCAGTCCTCATTCTGCAGGGCTGTCCTTGGCAGCTGGTTCTTGCAGGCTCGCAGAAGGAATCAGTCTCCTAGGTGGCTGCTTTCCTTTGGTAATTATCTTGGAATATCTGCTGCAGACCCCTTTCTTCTCCAGTTCTCTGCTCACATTGCTCTTTTCCCTGCCCTTGGACATCTTCATCCATGGACCTGACTGTTCCTCCTGCAGTGGTTCAGCCCCACGAACTCCCTTTTGGGTCATGGTTGTGTTGCCTTCCATTTGCAATGTCCTGGCCTGGGTTTTTGCCCACTCTCACACCTGTCCAAATCTTCTAGGAGGGAGAGATTTGAGCTTTATGGTTCCCAATGGAGAAAGCATCACCGTGGGTGCCCCTGGGTGAGAAATCCTGGGGAGTGAGAGCCCAGAGCATCTCTTTAGTGGAGGAAACAGCCCTGGAACAAGCTGGAGGAAAAGCTTCACTTGGTATCACATCAAGGACTCGCCATGAAAGGTGAGGTGAAGTATATAGCCCTCGGCCCTCTGTGCTCACTTAACAGCTAAGTCATTTCCCACGTGATTTTTTTGCCCGTTCTTCTCCCTGATGAAGAAGAGAGCAGCAGCAGAGATGAAGTGTGCCTCCCAGAGGGGTCTGTTTCTTCTTGGGCAGCCACCAGCCTCTGGAGATAACAAAATGTTTCCTCTGCATTTTAGAAAGGCTGAGAGAGGCTCAGGCAGGGAAGCTCAAAACTAAATTACCAGCCAGGTCATTTCCACTTCAAGCTGTCAGAGCTCAAGCAGAGGGAGGAGAAGGACTGTTTGTTGGTTTTTCCTTCCCGGCTCAACAGGCACACTGACAGTGCAGCAGCCTGGAAAACACGTCAGACGCACGTCGCTCTATCCAGGAGTGAACCAGCCTAACCCTAGCACTCATTTAAAGATAAAGATCTCCTCTCAACACAGTGGTTTCTGTATAAACCAGCCAGAGGTTGCAGAGTCTGGAAGCAATGGGCATGAATTTGCCAGGGAGAAGAAAAGAGGGTGAGGAGGTCCCACAAACAAAGACTGGAAAGGACACTGAGGGACCAGGTAGTCTCTTCACGACCTGCGTGGTTTGGTCCTGGGTTCACAGGCTCTCCCCACATTCAGGGGTGTTCATCCGGGGAGGCTGGATACCCACTCCTCACTATTTTCAAAGATGAATGTTAATATGTTTAATTGCCAGTACTCCAGGAACGAAGCCAGGGCTAAAAAGTATCTACTAAGAAACTGCCAAGAAACACTGTTAAACAGGATCTAGGAAAAAAGCCAGACACAAAAATTTATGATCCTTATCTCTGTAATAATAATTTCACAGTGGTCAACAGAGGAGGAGAACAAAGGTCATCGGTTTCATATCAGCTGGAGCTTGTGAAATCTTTTGTTTCCTTTAGGGTGAGCTTACCCAGCAGGTCTCATGCAATAGACCCTGCAAATGAAAGCAAAAACCCAGCAGTCCAGATTGACCCGCTCGCCCCCATTCTTTGCTCAAGACAGAGGAACCATGCCATTCCAAACCAAAAAACTTCTGTAGCCCTGGTCAAAGCCAAGTCCAGATCCTCATCCAAGGAAGAAGCATGTTTCTCCTCTTTTATTAAATGAGTTATCCATAGGAATGGTCTAGTGAACTTCTGTGTTACTAAAACCATTTTGACTAACATCAACAGCCATGAGAGGCCATCTAAGAACTTTGCCTTTGTTCAAATGCAAGAGCCAACCTCGTCTTAGGTTTCCTCCCTTCCAGCAAGACAGGGCACAAGCAAGGGACCCATGAAGACCTCTGAAAATAAATTAAAGGAGAAGAGGCTCTTTTTTTGTTATTATTTCCTGGTTGTAGAGTAGAAACAATTCTAGGCAAAATATACACAGTTTGCTTCTTGACACTGCTGCCAAGATTCCCAACTGTACAGCGAGGATCAGGTTTCAGAATATTTCCAAACCAGCCCCCACAAAATTAATTGACTATCCAAGAATCTTGGCTTTGGATGTTATTTATTTTTAAGGTAAAGTTCTGGTCCCAGCGACTGCAGAGGAAAACCTTGAAAACATGATCTCTGCGAGTCTTCGTGACTCAGAGGGTGGGATTCAGTTGCCTACGCACAGGAGCCTGGTGCCATCTGAGATGCCCTCGTATATCTGAGACATCCTACGGTGTTGGCAAAGTGACACGGAGCCGAGGGAAGACGAGCACTCCTCAGAAGCAAGAGCTGGAGTCTGGGGCTGGATGCCCTATAGCATCTAACTTGGCTGTAAGAAACTATGTTTAGACAGCTGAATCAAGCCCTAACGCACACATATAAAATATATATAATCAAATCAATCAGCCACTCAATCAATCACAGGAGATATTTCCAAATCTTCAGATTTCATGTTCAGTTCTGGAGGCAATTTAAGCAGCATTTCAACGCTCAGGACCATGTTAGAAACACACTATTCGTTTCACTGACACTTCCAAGCATACTGAAGCATTCATCTGGCCCAGGCTCTCTGCTCCCCACCCTTTCTGCTAACGTCCTCTTCTCCATCCTTCATCCCTCCTGCAGCTCTACCACAGCCATGGGAGACAGAGTTCCCTGCCTGATCTCCAGGTTGAAAGAGAAAACAGCACAGGTTTTTTTCATTTGGTGGGGGGTTTTTTTGGGTTTTTTTGTTGTTTTTTTTTTTTTCCAAAGGAGAGGTATGAAAAATGCAGGAGGCAAAGACTTTCCATCGGGTGAAGGGGAAAGAGCTGTGACATGGTTTATGGAGCCCCGAGGGGTAGTAGAAAGGGCTGGCACATGAACCACCAGCAGCTCTGGGGCAGCATTACCTCAGAAAGTCAGCGTCTTCACGGAAAAGCAGGATATTTTTAGTTTACCCAGTGTATTTAAACCATCTTGGAGTACATTAAAATTATAGTAATTATCCCACCTTCTTATGTGGAATTCTGGGAGGTGATGGATTGTGTGCTGGTGGAGTCATCTTCGTTCAGGTCCTTCTGCAAAACAGAATTATTTTGTTTCCACATTTTACAGCTGCAGCATTCCTGGCCCGTTAATACTTGACAGTTGAATACCAGGATCTCTTCACATCACACCCTTCTCTCTCCAGCGGCCGCCTCTCGCAGCACCTCAGAGCTGAGACAACCGCTGTGACACAAACTCCTTCACGAAAAAAATGCATTTACACACTCCTGGAGTTGTGAGCTTACTCAGGCAGGTGAGGCTGATATTTTCTTCAGGGCATTATTTATCCTCTGAATCATTTCTGCTTTCCTCTGCGGAGCTTTGCTGTGGGGCAACGCAGGGAAACCCGACATCTCCCAGCCCCTGCTCTCGCCTTGCTGCCCCACCGATGCAGGCATGAGGAGGGGATTTATTTCACTGCAGCAGCACCTTTTAAACAGAGCTGTTATAAAACGCAACTTTTTACACACACACAAAGAAAGGGCACATTCTTTTTCAGATCAGAAGCTTCATGTTTCTGATTGAAAACAAACAAAAAAAAAAAAGTGGAGGGCTGACCAGAACAATCTTTTTTCTTGACAAAGAAATGATTTCCCTTATAAAGTCATCACCAAATTCTGGGTTATCTCTGGTTTTAACCTCACTTTTGAAAGTTGGTGCTTCTGATCTCAGTATAAGGTTTCTTCCCCTCTCTTTGTTTCTTTTCATCAAAATAAGAATTTTATCAACATCTGAAAAAATGGTTCTTGGCTCTAGTTCATGCATCAAAGTCAGGGAGAAGTCCTCAGAATCCCTCCTGCTGAAGTGACACATTTCTGACAAGCCTTGAACTCTCCCCAGGCCCAGTGTGACCTTGGAGGTCCCACCAGCCTAGTGCAACCTTGGAGGTACCTCCCATCCCAGTGTCACCTGGGAGGTCCCCCAACCCCGTGTCACCTTGGAGGTCCTACCAGCCCAGTGCAACCTTGGAGGTCCCCCCTAACCCATTGTCACCTTGGAGGTCCCCCAACCCAGTGTCACCTTGGAGGTCTCCCCAGATCAGTGTCACCTCGGAGGTCCCAAACAGCTATGGCAACAGGCTCCTGGAAACCTTGTGGGGTGTAATTCCTCCACAGTGAGTCCGGGCAGTCCGGACACTTGCAAGGCAGGGATCCTTTGGTGGAGACAAGTGATTCCCATCCTGGCTGGCCACACTTGGAGCACCGTAGGATGTCACTGGAAGGGGATCCGGGCTATTGCCTTGTCCCAAGACAGGATCCATGCACAGACAGGCTGCAAACCTCCACTCCCTCCTTTCCTCCAGCTCGGATGGAGAAGTCTCCATCACCCTCCTCTGCATGTGGGAAACCTTGCCAGCATCTGGCTATTCCCCTGCCTCACACCCATGTTCTCTGGCCCCTTCCCAGCTCTTCCAGCAGCATGTTCCTGATTATTTACTCTCTTTAAATGCTGCAGAAAAAATGCTGCTTTTCCTGAATACTAAGTAAGGAAAAAAAAAAAAAAAAAAAAAGCGCATTCCCTTCCTGGATTGTGTTTGTTCTCTGAAGTTCAGTTACCACTGAAAGCTTTTGTGACCCTTGGAGATACTTGATCCAAGTGACCTCTGTTGTTTGGAAAACTGATACAGTCCCACGTCGAGTTTATTCTTGCATGGATCTTATATATCTATCCATCCATCCCTCTATCCATACACATAACTATCTTCCTCTTTCTCTCTCTCATTCCAGCGCTATCTGATCAGTTCTTGGCTTTCCTTACACTCCTTTCATTGAATTTATATCGTTCCCCAGAGGACGCGTTCTCCCTCTCCCGGATTTTCTCTTTTTATACCCTGTCATTTCCCTCTCCATCCTGCCTTCTCCAGACCCGCTCCCCTTCTCTCCGTGCTGCCAATTTACAGTTGCGTTATGTATTCAGCATAGCGCATATATATATATATTTTTTTTTTAAATGGGATGATTTCCACTAACGTAAACAGTCTGGCCCATTAATTTCAATAGTGGAGCTGACAGCTTGGGCCTGGAGTCTCATTGCCTGGTGACACACGAGTACAGCTGCTTGAACTTGACGGGTAACTGTTTCCAGCGCCTCGCTGCACATCTGCAGGAGGAAGGAAATACTTTCTGTAACGCTGGAAAAAATAAAGCCGCCTAGATTTCCCTTCCCTCCACTCCCAGATGATGATATTCATCATTCGAATGTTTCAGCTGAGTGGGTGTTTAATTCAGAGTTTGGAGGGGGACATTGATGGTGTGTTTCTAGCTTTGCTGTTGATGCTTTGTTCCAGCTGCTGCAGTGTTGTCTTTACCACGGACGTTTCCTAAACCACTGCCATATATCCAGCAATGTGGGGTACCCTGACGTCTTCATAACTGGTTGCTTAATTAAAACCAAGAATGATTTTTCTCCTCAATGAGATTGCTATTTTGATAAATGATAGCAGAGGGGAATGAGCAACGTGATTTCCTTGAGACGGGTCCAGCATGACCTTGAACAGACCATGTCAAGCATGGGCCAAGTCCTGACCTGAGACACCAGCTTTGCTGATGGGACCCAGAAGAGAAAGTTAGCAAAGCTTCAGGAGCTGACTCAAACTTTTCATGTTTTTACTTCCAGTTGCTTCAGGGAATTGTGTGATTAACACCATAAACCCCTCCAGCTTTGCTTCCTCGGAGTCAGTAAAGCATTCTCACCCACCACATCATTGGCTACCTGGAGATACCTGCAGGAAACATTTTGTGCTGCGATCTGTTGGCAAGCTCTGCTCCCATGTGTCACCCTGCTTATGATCTTCACTTGGCAGCTGTACAGAGGGAGGAAATGGGCCGTGAGTGCTACTCATGGGGTGCAGCCATGGGGGATAATAGCTGCCTCAAATCTGAGTGAAGATGGAAGGCAAGGAAGTGTGGCAGAAGCAGGGCTGTTAGTTTCAGTAGGACTGCACGAGAAACCAAGTCTGATGGACTATATGCTACTGTCCCCCTGAGTATAAAACACAATTTTCAGTCTCTAATGTTATTTTTTTCTCCTTCTGAGCAAAATTCAGGTGCTGGGGATATCGATCCATCACTACTTAAGTAGTTCTCGCCACAGCATGCACCAGCTTTGCCTGGAAATGGAGAATTAATACAGGCCTGAACATGTCAAAAGGTGTCAGAAAGTGTCCTTCTGCCTCCATGACACTCTCCCAGCAGCCCTGTCCTTTGAGCATTGGAGTATGATCTTCGAAAACTTTTTCATTACCTTCTTGCAAAATACTGGGCAGTTTGGTCTTCTTTTGTGTATTATCTCCTAGCAATTTTAGGTGAGATATTGAGAGCTCTGGGCTGGTTCTGGAGAGCAATCAGCTAGTTACTTTAACATGGTGTAAAAAGAAATAGCTCCCACTGAAGTCAAGGTCATGGGGTTGGACTTCAGGTAACGTCTACAGCACCAGTAAGGAAATCTAAAGGGAAAAAGTCACCCAGTCTGCTGTACTGCCAAGATCTCCCTAGGAAAGGTCTTGGAAAGCACCATTTTTACACAGTTCCTGCTAAAGGAGAACAGGCTCACTCACAGACCTCATTTCTGAACACAGGCTGAAGTGTAAAGATATGAGCAACTGTTGAAGTTGGCCCTGCTTTGAGCAGCGGGGTGGATTGGATTATCTCTGGCAGTCCCTTCCAACCCATTTTTTTCTATGATTCTGCGGTTCTATGATATAATTTGCTGTAGGAAGCTGAATTCTGGAGCTGCTAAAATGCAGTGGGCTACAGAGTTTTGACCTTTAGGTCAGAGATACCTCATTAATCCACCATCCTGCAGGGCCTGATGAAGGTGGGAATCCATACACAAGAGGTTTGGCTGTGACATGTACCATAGACACTGTGTGGTTTTTTTTTCCTAAAAAGAGACAAATCTGGTCTGGGTTAAAAAAACAAGACCAGAGGTCTGTTGAGAAGGTAGCAGCAAGCAACACCGTCCTGTAACTGATTAACCAAAGAGCCATTCAAGTGACCCAGAGTACATATTTGCATTCAACAATATGGTCATTTATTGCACGTGGTGACCTACTGAAACATGAACAAGGCTTTTCCCTTCCCAGTATTTCGCTGAGTTTCCTTTCAACACAATAGCTGTCTCCAGGCCCAGAAGTTTGTCCTAATGAGCCTGGATTTTCCAGAGGAAACTCTTACCTATTTCGTGGCTTTCATCTTGTGTCTTTTCTAGAGCAGCAAATTTCCTAGTCCAGGTGGTAAGTCAGAAGTGGGAGGGAAGGAGTTTTGTTTTCCCTAATGCAGTTAAGAAAAGCTTAGATTTCCTGAACACTGATGCTCCTTGGTAATTTTACACAAGTATCAAGGCTCAGCCAAACTGCATTGACAGCTTTGAGGGTATATGTTCAAGCATCCTTTCCTTCTTGATTTGACTCAGAGTAGGAAATTGGATGGTTCTTATATGTGATCTTGTCTCAAATTGGTTGGAGGCTGAAATGATGCAACACCAGCTCATAGTGGTGACGAACTGAACCCACACTGGTACCTGTTGATGGTAGTGGGATCCCAGGCAGATGGAGATCACGGTGCTTAGCTGACTGAATCCTAGCTCTAGCCCCAGGAGGAGGAGACCAAGTGTTCTAACAAAAGCCTGCTCAGCCATGTTTACAGGTTGGGTATGCATTCCCACCACCCTTTAAAACATCTTTAAAGACCTCGCTTTTTCTGGTTGGCTTCTTGCACAAATCTAGCACTACCTAGGTGTGCTGAAACTTAATGCCCTTAAAGTTGCAGTCCCCAGGAGTCACTTTTCTGATTTTGGAGCCATCTGATAAGAAGCAGAAGCCTGTCCTCTCCTCTGAGCCTCTTGGTCTCATCCCACAAGTCCAAATGTGCTGCCAGTCCCTCTCTCTACACTAGCACGTATCCCAGAAGGCAGAGGATGATGCTTGTCTGAAAAACTGTCTAAAATAGTTCAGACAAGATCAGAGGACCCATGCTGTAGAAATGGCCCATCCTCTGCATAAAGGGAGCTTTCTATGAGCAGTCCTTTTGGAGACATCCATGCTGTGGACATGTAAAGACTGGTAAAATGAGCTCTAGTCCAAGAAATACAGAGAGACTACACCACTGTAGGACCTAGGAGACGAGAGTGGCCACATTCTTTCCCATCCTCACTTTCAATTAATTTGAGCCTGTTTGCTTTTTGAAGAGCAATAAAATAAATGTATAGCTGATCCCTTGCCCATCTCTGACTTTGAATGGGGCTTTGAAAGACACAGCAGGAAAGGATTTGGGCTGCCTTAAAGCACAGACCACATGGAAGGTTATTTATTTCCCTGTTTATATCTGGTAATAAAAAATATACAAACAAAACCTTCCTTCTTCCCCTCTTAAAACTCTCGATTTATGTGCATAGCTAGTTTATACAATCCCCAGTTTAGTTTGTTTAGATCATAGACGGTGTCTGAACAATTTGCCAGC
>WKFP01014335.1:454092-499132 GCA_011057875.1 Pterocles orientalis
CTCCAGGCTGAACAACCCCAACTCTCTCAGCCTGTCCTCATAGGGGAGGTGCTCCAGCCCTCTGATTAATTTTGTGGTTCTCCTCTGGACTCTCTCCAACAGGTCCATGTCTTTTTTATGTTGGGGTCCCCACATCTGAACACAGTACTCTAGGTGGGGTCTCACGAGAGCAGAGTAGAGGGGGAGAATCACCTCCTTTGACCTGCTGCTTTCAATTAATTTGAGCCTGTTTGCTTTTTGAAGAGCAATAAAATAAATGTATAGCTGATCCCTTGCCCATCTCTGACTTTGAATGGGGCTTTGAAAGACACAGCAGGAAAGGATTTGGGCTGCCTTAAAGCACAGACCACATGGAAGGTTATTTATTTCCCTGTTTATATCTGGTAATAAAAATATACAAACAAAACCTTCCTTCTTCCCCTCTTAAAACTCTCGATTTATGTGCATAGCTAGTTTATACAATCCCCAGTTTAGTTTGTTTAGATCATAGACGGTGTCTGAACAATTTGCCAGCACTCGGAGAGCTTCAGTGGCACAAACACGTACCAGTGCCCCTGTTACTGCAGGGAGGGAACTGGGACACATTCGGATGCAGCCACTTGCCAAGGTGACAGACAGAGAAGGATTTCAGGTTCAGAGGAGCAAAACTGGAAATATCTTCAGAGGACCAAAGTCCAGGGGTCATGTCTTGCCTTGCACGTTGCTTGTTTCTCCATTTCATATACCCTCCTTTTGTCCAGACAAATAGTTTCTTGGGTCACGAGAAACTTCTTTCTACATATTTTCACCCAATAATGAGCTCTTTCTCTTGAGCAATGGTCATATTTACACCTTCCTTCCTAACCTGAATGCTGTGTCTGAGGGGAACAAAAAGCAGCCATAGGTTTCTCACGCTTTGGCACTGATTGTGAGCCGAGACGTCCTGGGATGTAATCAGTGAGTGACAGATTTTACAGTGACGTGTAGGGTGAGCTAAACTGCACCAAGCCAGAGAGAGTATTGAAAATAGGAATTGCCCTTGAGTATCCCAGGGCAGAATTTGTCCCAGAATGACTATGGCTTGCAGACACCACCTGGACCTAGAAAAGCAGGCAAGAAGTTTTACCAGCCATTCTTGTCCTGCTGGCCAGCTGGCAGATGGATCCATGCATTGGATATATCTGTGCCATGAAGAGATGTTGCAGCATAACTTCTCTCTTAACTGCCTAATATGAGCTATCAGGATATCCAGCTGAGACTGAGAGCTGAGCTTCACATGAGGAAGGACTGGAATCAGCTTTCCAAGCCGAAAGGAGGATAAAACAGTGTTTTGGTGAGAGACCGCAACCTGGGCTAGTGGGAGGTGTCCCTGCCCATGGCAGGGTGGTTTGAACCAGATGATCTCTAAGGTCCCTTCCAACCCAAACCATTCTGTGATTCTATGACTGTATGATAGTCAACCTATTCATCTCGCTCTGAGTGCTTTCCAGAGCACCCGAAAATATGCCATGTGTTTGCCCTCACAACTCGCCATGGGGGTGTCACAGGCATGGAGCCAAGGCACAGTGACTGTCTTCCTCAGGTCTGTCCTCACCTATATCTCCCCAGCTCCAACATGGCCTTTTTTCCCCCTTAAGTCAGCCATCTCTATAGACCTGTTGAATGATGGGGATGCAGGACGCTGATTTGGGCAGTGCTGGTCCAGAATTACCAACTCCACCATGTAAAATTATTCAAGTCCCATGCACCCTCAAGAAAGCTCGGTGTTTACATTTATAAAAAAATGATCCTTCTAAATCTTCAGTGTTGACCCTTTTTTTCATCATCACAGGAACCTGAAACATACTTTCCTCTCCCTCCCCCACCCCCCCAAAAAAAAAAAAAGAAAACTGAAAGTCCTGGTAATTGCCTGACACCAGGGAAATGGAAGAACAGCAACAAACCTCATGGCTCTACTGAGAGGTGTGTTTTCCTTTGTTTCTGGTCAATGGTACCTGAAATGCCACATCCACTAGAGACATGCAACTCTTCATGAAATCTGAAGAATTGACCCAAAGGTTGAATGTGCTGACCTTTACTTATTCTGTTTAACTGTACTTTCTTCCTGCGTAAAAAGAAATCTCTGATGATTTTCAGCAACGCATTTCTTCTACTTCCCATTTTCTTCTCATATAAAGGCTATTGTATGTTGACTTTTAGTCACTACAAATACAAGAAAATGAATACTATCTTGACATATCCATACTGATGTTTTGTAGCATTTCCAAGCAAGTCTCCAGAGAAATTTGGAAGAATTCCTCACACTTATTTCAAAACCTTTACTGAATATGGAAAGTACCCTTAGCTCCTAGTAAGACCAGAAAGCCAATAGTGTAGACCCAATTTACATATCACCCTCCGGTGTGTTTTTGATAAACCAGCTAGCTCGACAGACTTAAGTGCTCAGAAAACCTCAAAAGGATGAGCTCTGGTTGACTCGGAACTAAGGACTCCAATCTTCCACCAAGACCATGCCTGGAGTAAGTAACTTGTTTCAATGAAAGCCTGTGAAGTTCAATCTCAGATTTAGGAGTTGCCTTAGGGACCCAGGGTTATGGGTCCCTTCCAACTTGAGATATTCTATTCTATGATCTTGTGACATCAAAAATGCCACCATCTTTTATGTTAGGCAACTGAATCATACTTTAATGGCTGGTCATCCACATCACACCTAACCACTGCAAACTATCAACATCATCTCCATTGACTGCCATAGCTGCGTGAGACCTCCTCAGGTGGAGCAACCTACATGCAAAGACCATTGCATTGCAATCTTGGGGCTCCACGTGTAGTTATTTCTCAGTCTGCAGTGAGGGTGACTGTACCCAGGGAAGTGTGAGGCTTGTCATTAGTATTATTCATGGGAATCTCTTCTGAGAAGAGTCAAATCCTCTTGTCCAATGTAGACCTTGAAAGCCTCCACTTACAGGAAACGTTTTCACATGCCTGTGCTAGGAAGCATCTCATTTGGTTTATCTCCCTTGTAGGTATCTACCGCTACGCTTGCCAGCCTGGGTGGGTTGTTTTTACAATTCAGGTCTATCTAAGCAGTCTAGGCAGTGGAGACTAGCACACAATTCATCCTGGAGTTGGCATCGAAAACAGAGCAGATGAATCATGTCTTAGGAGTGCCTGTTTTGGTCCGCAGACTGAAAGAGGAACCTGCAACGAGTTCAGAGACTGACATTTGTGCTGGAGCCATCTAAAGCAAGGTGAGCTGAATGCCATCTCTGATTTCTGAACCATCCCCACTCTCAAGCATGCAAATAAATAAGGCAGGGCTGCAAGCACAGCTCAGGAGGGATCTTCTCTACATCCACGCTTACGGGCACTGAAGCCCAGATGACTACCGTGGGTGGGAGCCAGCCCATATGAACAGCTTTCTGCCACCTGGAAGCCAGGCTGAGAACAAGAACCAGATGGTAAGATGTGAGACCTTGATTAATAATAATATGAATGCCTACTCTGTACAGCTGGCTTCTCATCAGCAGATCTCAGCGTGCCTCATGTGGTCATTGGTGTCTGAGAAGCTACCTGTGATCACTTCGCAGCCAAACAGGTCTCCGGAGTCCCCAAGTCCAAATTGGCACCACATGTGCCTCCTCAGTAGCCTAGACTCCAACCAGCCTCCAAATGCCTAATTTTAAATTCAGATCTGGAAGTTGTCTGGATGCAAACAGAAAATCAGGTCTGGGATCAGACTGGGACGTGACTGTTCATGTAGGGATAGCCTGAAGCACAGGAGACACAACAGGGACTACTTCTTGCAGGGTTCCTTGCCCGTGACAAACTTCTGGCCTCCGGCAGCAGGACCTGTCCTGCCATTTCTCTGCTTGTTCTCCACCATTCTTTCACTGCAACGCTGCCTGCAATGTTCATTGCATGACTGGGGGCTCACGTTGGAGAGACGACGTTTCTTCTCGGAGTTCTCCTTGGGTTGGTCTGCTGTTTCTGAGCAACTTCACCTTCTCACAGTGAGAGACACAACATTTTATCACATCACATGAAAAGACTAATTTAAAAACATTACAACTTGGGAGCCTTCACATATTCCAGAGCATCTCTAGCCCAGCCTGCCTTGCTACACGTGCGTTTCCCCCACAGCCCAGTGTTTCAGATGCATTTCCAACAAGCAAGCAGCCGTGACTGCAACAGCAGATCTAAAGCACGTTGCACAACTGCTGCAGCTGCACAGGCTGCCATGGCCAAGCACATGTGCAAAGGTCCTGTTGCACACCCGGTGTGCAGCCGTGGAAGGCACCCAGCAGCTCAGCTATGCAGCCAAGCGAGCCGTCCAAGCCTGCTGAAAACCTGGCGCAGCAGACGCAATACAGCAAAATGCCTTTCTTCATCTGTTCCCTCATGCTTATCGATTGGAATATTAATAAAAACTTGTTCCAAGCTCCCTCGGCTTCCGAGATTACTTGGGAATAGGCCAATACTCCAGCCCCAACTATGCTTGTAATGAAGGGACTGGGGGATCAAAAGCATTTTAAAATGGCCTTGCTAATCAATCATCAACAATTGGGTAAATTAAGCCCTGCAGTCTTTCCTTTTGCATGTGAGGGATCTGCCGGACGTGTCTTTAATGAGCAGATTCCTATCCCTTTAATATTCCTTAATACCTTTCTAGAGGAAATGAACCACGGGGAGACTTTGTTGGTGGAATGAGAGGAATGCAGATAACTGCTGGCCTCTGCTTTCTCACACGTAAGGCTGAGAAACCCCGGCTGGACAAGGGATGCTGGGTTGCACGGCAGGTCAATTTCCTTACAAAGATCCTGATAACACTCCTGATAACTCCTTTGGCCAGTGCCATTGCCAAAAGCAGGCGTTTGTTTTCCTCCTCATTGCCAAGCTAAGCCTTGTCCTTACTCATCTCCTCCGAGGATCATGTCCATCTGTGCGTCTAAAGATCACGTCCATCTGTGCCTCTAAGGATCACGTCCATCTGTGGTGAAGGCTTGTTTTCGAAAGCCCATCAGGAAGATGGACACGCTGCTCACTAGGTAATGGCCCCAGAAGCAGATTCCTGTTAATTATTAACACGCAAGAGGCAATGCAAATATCGCAGGAAGGCAGAGAAGCTTGGCTCATCCTGGGACTGTTGACGTTTGTTACCTTTTCCCATAGTATGAGGCTTGGGTCATTTTCTAGGTCCCTCTGCGTGGCCTTTAATGAATCCTCTTGGGACTTGGAAAATGGGAGATGCCCTCTGTGTGTCTTTCTGCGGCACATTGTACATGTGGTCTTTTATTGTAGGTCTTAAGTGTGTTGGAAGGTCTTAGAAAGAGTTTTGTGGCCTGTAGTAAGTCTTGGCTGTGGGATAACAGGTTCTGCAGAGCTTCTGTGCCCAGAGACATCTGTCACACCATTGTCTCATGCCCTAGAAATCAAGACACCAGCACTTCTTGAAAGGTTTCAGAGTATGAGGAGCTTTAAGCACGGAAATTGTACCAGTCTACAAATGGTACCCACCTTCAAAGGGACAGGGCTTACGAGGGGAGGCACACAGCAGCTCTGCTGAATTCAGGTGGCTGTAGGAGAGAATAACTTGGATGCTTTGGGCACTCACTAGAAGATCTGCAAATAATGTGACAGAAAATTAGGTTGTTCCTACACATTAGGATTACACGTGTCTAAACACAGCAAGAACCAGACCCAGTGATACATTATGGAGATACTGTCCAGCCGGATGGTGCACACAGCATAGGCAGAGGATTTCGGGGAGATTTAATTTCTCCAAAGGGAGCCCAGCTTGACAGTGTTTTACCTCTTAAGTGCGATGACACAGCAATTAGCACATCCAGCATTTAGCATCCTGCTTTCCCCTTGGGAGCGGGGGATTTGCAGAGGAGCAAATCCGAGGAAGAAGAGTCCGGGCACTGCCAGGATCACACACTGCATGGGGATCTGCTCCACTCGCATTTCTTGAAGCCCCCACGGCACACATTCCTCCTGCAGAGACACCTAAAATAAAAGGGAATTTATGAGATTTTGTCCACAGGCAGCGAAAGCCGCTATCGATTACTGCAAGGCTCTTAAACGAGAGAAATTCACAACCCTCTTCAGTTTTGAAGGCAAGCTCTAATTTAATATCATTATGTCTTCATGCCCCCACACATTCCACTGTCTCATTCACTGAGCTTTTATTGGGATTTGGATAATTTATGGCTAGATATGCTGCCTTTTATCTGACCTATTTTTAGCTATTCTTGCTTTTTACATATTTTTTTTTCCTGCCATCACAACTGGCAATTAAAGTAAAAAGGTTTTTAAAAAATACAATAAAGTTCCACCAGGTTTAACCTTTATTTCTTCTCTTTTATGTGCTGGAGGATGCATTCGTTATTGCTGCAGCATTTTGAAGACGGGAGTTTATTATAAAAACACTTCCCCCAGATTATATTTCTTTCCTTTTTTTTTTTTCTCCATTCCAACAAAGTCCAAAGCATACAACTTTGCCCCAAAATCTCCACCAATGACCCTGCCTGGTTTGCACAGCTGCTGAGTACTCCCAGCTCGCTCAGTTTCCCTCTGTACCTTAGGTCCAGGAACTTTCAGGGCCTTTTCCTACAGGGATTCAAGTGTCCTCAGTCCTCAGCAGCCTCAAAGGAGGCTGTTGATGGGCACCCCTCAGGTTTGGACCCCAAAGTTTTCAAGACTATTTGGTGCAGAGAGAAAAACAGGGACAGCTTTAACCTGTTTTTTCTTTCTTTAATAATTTTTGTTTTCTAATAATCTAAGTATATTTTCTTTTGCAATTTAATACTATAATAATAGAATACATACCATACATAATTTCATTTATAACTGAATTTTTATTGTTTAATTTTTTAATATTTTAGTGTTTCAAACATTTGAATGCTTTATCTGAAAGAACTGGAGAAATTAAAGAAAGGCTTCAGACCTGAAGATGTCCTTGTGCCCCTGAGCATTTGTTCACTTTTTCCAATAATAGCAGTTGGCCTGCCTTTAAAAGTAATAAATCAAACCACTCTAGGTAGCTATTTTTCATGTTGTTTGGGTTTAGAAGTAAGGCTACGTAACAGCGTAAATCAGTCCCACTGACTTCAAAGCTATAAACTTTTTCCACTAAACAGTTTGGTCCATGCAATCTCTCCCAGGGGAAAGGTTCAGCCCTTTGCTCCCAGGCTGTGGGGCTCAGGTGCTGCATCTCCAGGAGTTCACCTCTGCTCTCCAGGAACAACCCAGGGTAGATTTAGATTAGATTTTAGGAAAAAAATTTTTCCTGTGAGGGTGGTGAGGCAGTGGCCCAGGTTGCCCAGGGAAGGTGTGGATGCCCCATCCCTGGAGGGGTTCAAGGCCAGGCTGGATGAGGCTTTGGGCAACCTGGGCTAGTGGGAGGTGTCTCTGCTCGTGGCAGGGGGTTGGAACTCAATGATTTTTAAGGTCCCTTCCAACCCAAACCATTCAGTGATTCTATGATTGTATGATTCTTGGGTTGGGATGTCCAGCCAGCAGCCATCAGGGCTGGAAAATGGAGAGGAGTGTGGTGGCTTTGCTGTGGCACTGGGGGGACAGACACCACTGCTGCCCCAGGGAGCCCAAGAGGGTCACCCAAGGATGGACATGCAGAGAAGAGCACATTCTAACCATTGCACTGGGAGACTTGCATACTATGGCTGGAAGTGGATGCTGTCTGGAAACAAAATTTACAATAGGGCAGGGAGGTTTTGCTGGGATCCAAGTAATCTGGAAGGACTTGGCAATTTTAGCAGAATTTATCCATGAGAAACTTTCCAGCGTCTTGCCTTGATGCAGCTCTAGGCACTTAGAGACATTTTGTTTGGTTCAGGAATTTTAGACTAGCTCCCTTCTTCAGCTTTTCTGTTCATTCTCCACCCCTGAAAACTGAGGCGAAATCCCAAATTCTGGAATGTCTCCCTTCAGACCTCCCACATTAGCTTGCAAAAAGTTCTGCTCTTCTGATGTTTTTCTGCTATTTTTAAGACAAATGTCATTATGTTGATATTTCCTCCATATAACAATCCCAGTTTCTCAACATATTTTTAGACATATTTTGGTCACAACTATTAGATCACTGTCATTTTGTTTCTCCTCTGCATTTCTGGTAAATATAAAATTACCTTGTTCTATGTAGAAATGCATACATATCACGGTGTAACGCTATAAATACTACCTATAATTAACTGTGATATCGATATAAATATCATAGAAGAAAGTTAATTAGATATACTGAACATATACAACTTCCAAAGTGTCAAAACCCCATCGTTTGGCTCTCCCCAAAGTTTCGGTGAGCCATGGCTCGATCCCCCTGGATGTGCCAGGTGTCCCACATGGATTCCCAGCTCATCCCAGCCCCGCGGAAGAAGGCAATGAATGCCGCATCGGTGTTTTATAGCAGAGCTGCACAGATTTACCAGCCGCAATCCCACCCGTAACAATCACGACAGTGCCGCTAACGAGAACCAACGATCAAGAGGCACATTTCCCCCGTCCTCAGCCAACATGAAAAATCACAAGACTGGATTTGGAAAAAAACCACAGGGTTTTAAAAACCACGCGTGTTAGTTGTTTTTGCAGATGAGTTTCGTACAAGCAGCATTCTCCAGTCACGAGGGAGAGAATCTTTCAAATTTTTTTTTTTTTAATTTAAGAAGCAAAAAAGTTCTTAAACTGCTGAATAATGATCTGTCTCCCAGAGTTGGTGCTTTCGAGTAGACGCTACAAGAGGATGTTGGTAGAAGGTAAATTATGCAGGACGTATCGTGTGATTAAGCAACACTGCAGGTCTCTAACCACTCTACACATAGAAGATAATGAAGAAAAAAAATTCTGACACAAATACTCTAATCCCACAATGCTAAAATATGAAGAGGAAAATATGTGGCAACAGTTTACTCTTGCTCCTGCCTGCTTATTGTCTTTGCCTGGTCGGGAGACATGCTACGCAGGCTATTGTATCTGTCCCACGCTTGACCCTCAGGCAAAATCTTGCCTAGCTGGAATACACAGCAAAAATGCCATAAGTAAATAATGTCCTTTTAAAAAAAAAATACAACCTCAAACCATCTGATACCATCTGATAAGAACAGCCAGATGTTGTAGTTAAAGACAAAGAAAAAGAAGAAAACAACAACAAAAAAAAGCATTTTGTTGCTGGAGGCCAGGGGGAGTTGCTTTGGCAATCTTGTTAGGAGAAGAGCTCCCCAGTAGCGGTGGTGATGGCTGCAACCTGTGCTCTGCAGAAAACTCAGAGACACAGAAAAGGGAGTAAAAAAGTGGTGTGCACCTCAGGTCATCAAAAGGCTCTTTCAGTATTTATGGTGCTTGCCCACCAGGCCATACACGCCTTTTTTAGTATATACTTTATCAGGGGGTGTAGTGATAGGACGACAGGTAATGGTTTTAAGCTGAAAGAGGGGAGACTTAGATCAGTTATTAGGAAGAAATGTTTTCCTGTGAGGGTGGTGAGGCAGTGGCCCAGGTTGCCCAGAGAAGCTGTGGATGCCCCATCCCTGGAGGGGTTCAAGGCCAGGCTGGATGAGGCTTTGAGCAACCTGGGCTGGTGGGAGGTGTCCCTGCCCATGGCAGGGGGTCGAACTGGATGATCTTTAACGTCCTTTCCAACCCAAACCATTCTGTGATTCTGTGATTCTATGATGCATGGTGCTTGCCCACTAGGTTATAGGGACACACAGGGGCAAGCGGAGCTGTCACACTTCAGCATCACCCAGAGGTGCTGGTACCCAGAACAGTACAATTACAGTCATGGGCGGTACATCAGCTCCATGTCTCCCACCCACTCTGAAAACAAGTTTTTGGGTGCTACCGGGGGCAGGGCAGGCTGGTGGCAGGTGCTGGGGGAAAACAGGGCAGTTTGGGTTCATGCCACATGCAAGAGGTAGGTGTGCCCCTGCTCGCAGTCAGGCTGGAAAACTTGTGGGAGTTTTTCCTGGAAATCAGACCAGGTCAGATAAGATCAGGGGCAGGAGAGAGGTTCGACTGTGCTCACCGCTGTGACAACTGCACATGTGCTCTGCAGGGAGAGGAACTCCCCACCTGCGCCAACCTCTCTCAGTGGGGTTCACCACAGCCTGTAATTTAACTGGATATTTTACCACTTTTTAATTAACTATGTGCTTGTATACAATGTACTTGGATACCTCCGCAACAGAATAAATAATAAATGCAAACAGCAGCAATTTATCAGTGCGGCAGGGATTCGCCGGATCAGTATTGATCCCTCTTTATAACTACATATTCTTACAGGCAAATGATAATATATTTCTTACTCATGGAGTGCTTAATTACTGCTTAAAACAAATCGATACTAATGGGCCAAGCAATATAATCCATTAGTCGTGTTTAAAATAAATTAATCAGTGTGATTTTTCTCCAAACTGATTTTGGGGGGTTATTTACATTTCTAGGCGCTAGTAATTTGTGTCAAAGAAATCTTTGGCACTGATAACAAGCACTTCATTAACCAATTAAGCTTAGAAAGTACCTCAGTGACTGGTATAGTTCACTGAAAGTTCACATTTAAGCTGACCAGAAATGCAATTCTTTTAAAATTTGAAGTGAATCAATCAATTAAAAAGGAAAAAAAAAAAAACCTTGCTGAAGAAAGCATTTGCTTCAGCTGGGAACTAAGGAGGGGTTTTTTTTTACTTTGAGAGACTTTAAACTCTTGTAGAAGATGAAATTAAGGCAATGTTAAAAACAAGGAAGTATTTGTAAGTGAATTATTTTTTCTTGGTTTTTAATCTCAAAATGAAAACCTCAGACTTTATTGAGCGTAATTCCTATGGATCCTTTTTTTATTATTATTTTTGGGCAATTCAACAAAAGCTGACGCAAATCTGCAGGGCATTTCTGGAGAGCTGAATCCCCTTTCTTTTCTAAAAAAAGGTTTGGCTAAAAAAACTAGCACTGCAATTTAGACCTGTTTGAATAGGAGAGATGAGAACCTCGTGTTCCTTCCTCCTAAAGTCTCCCTGTGCTTTGTGCTATGGATATTATTAGGACATTGCTGTCCTACAGGAAAAATCCCCACCCGAGCTCAGGGCTTTACTAAGCCCCTTTGTGAAAGAGGACTTTCTTCAAAGCACCTGTAAAGCTCAGAAAAAGGATTGAGTTAAGGGGGAGGAGAGGACAAGAGCCATCTTGCTGCAGAGCAGCAGCAGAGCCATGTGCTCCTGGCACAGATGGGGGTCACCTCACCCAATGTCAGGTGCCCACAAGCTGTCTTGTGTCTCTGACCCACTCACCCACGGCTCTCTTTATGATCAGTGAAGAAAAATAGACACTCTTAGGCTGAGGTTTCTCTTCCCTGAATTGGGTGATGGATTTAGAAGGAGAAGAAACTCACCGTGGACTCGTTGGCTGTGGAGGCAGCCCAGGGTGACCAGTGTCAGTGGAGACACCAGCACTTGGCTGGGTGACTCCAACTTCTAACACGAACATCTTTGGCCCTGTCCAGGTTTGTTCCTGAACAGAAATGCCCATGCACGCGTCAGGGAACAACTCATCCAACCTGAGCTTTCTATGGGAGTGAGAGACGGTGCTCACCACCTTCAGTGCCAACATTTCTGCAGGCAGGGTGGTCCAGGTGAGCAGTGTTCTGCTTAACCATAGAATCACAGAACGGTTTGGGTTGGAAGGGAACTTAAAGATCATCGAGTTCCAACCCCCTGCCATGGGCAGAGACACCTCCCACTAGCCCAGGTTGCTCAAAGCCTCATCCAGCCTGGCCTTGAACCCCTCCAGGGATGGGGCATCCACAGCTTCTCTGGGCAACCTGGGCCACTGCCTCACCACCCTCACAGGAAAACATTTTTTCCTAAAATCTAAATCTGCCCTGTTTCAGCTTAAACATCTTGTCCCGTTTCCTGGAAATTTCTGCTGCTGCAGTGTAAGAGCCCATTTCTGCCGTCCCTTGAGGCATGAGGAATGACTCTACCAAGAAACCACAAACCAGTCCCTGCTCTTCCAGAAATATTTGGTTATTTCACCCCGAGGGACCCCTGGGAGGGGAGGAGGAAAGGGATGGTTGTTCAGCATCTCATGTCAGCACCAAGAATTTGGGGATGGAAGAGGAAGCCCTTTGCCAAACTGCTGGTGAGGTTACGGTGTGTGGTCTGCCCAGCCTTCTCTGTGTTTGGGACCAGGAGCAGCAGATGCAGCTGCTGTTGACAGCCCATCTCTTCTGCCCCCTCAGGCCTCTTATCTGGGAATACCTTTAACAGGCTCATAACCTCTGGATGGGTTACAGTCTATCAGCTAGAAAAACATCCAGACACGATGTAAAGGCTTTGCACATGGGTCGTAAGGAAGCACTTTCACTGGTTAACCACTTTTGCTGTCAAAAATTGTGCCTTCTTTCTGCTCCCGATGTTTCTGGCATTAGCTCTCCCCCTCTGGTCACTGCCCCAGCAAGGTTACAAAGCTACCTGCTCTCACAAATTTGTTCCTTACACAGATATTGGCAGACATTAAATAGTATGATATCAAATGCCTTTTACTGTTCTGTTGGATAAGCCAAGTGGACCAAACAACTTAATTCTTTGCTTCTGCTATGAAGCAGATAGCTGCTCACAGTCTCAGAGGATGGGGTTTGGTCTCCTCCCATGGGCTAGAGGCACATTTAGCACTCTTACAGGCTGACAAAGGGCTGGAGCCCTTGCATCTTCTACACCAATTAAAATCTTGAGCCACAAGTAGGATGAGGGACATGTGCCTTCACAGCCAACCAAGAACTTCAGGGTTTTCATTTATAAGAACAGCAAAAGAAGCAGAAAATCCCCAATTAGGAGCCATTTTCCAGTTTATCCACTGGAAGACCCCAAGTCCAGCAGCCTTTGAGACCCACTGTGATTTGTGCTCCTCTTCAGGTTTCACCGTGCAACCTCAGGACTAGACCATCCAGAAACAATCTCTGTGGCACCATGAAAATCTGTCGATCCTGCACTGCCTTGGTGGTGTGTCCTAGGAGCCCCCAAAACATGAGACAGCCTTTTTTTGTGGGCATGTGAAAGGGAAATGCAAGATGGATGGTTTTCAACCACAAACAACACTCATGAAGTGATGTGAAAGCAAGGACTGACTTGCAAAAGCAGGCACGGAGTGAAACAGGTTGAAAACCCTGGCTTCTCCTAGTGTATAACACAGGCACATTTCTGTGCTGTACCGCACCAAATTCTGTAGCAGATGGTCGAGAAGGCACTGTCTGGCTGCCCTTGGTTTGAGCAACCTCCCAGAGTGCTTTCCTCTATAATTCCCCAAGTGGCCGCACAATCAGCGCTGCCATAACAGGTGGTGGACTGGTAAACAGAGCACTTGGACATTGCCTAGTGATGCCCTGACGTCTGCTCCAGAGCCCTGCTTTTTGTACAAATATCTTGTTTTGCTCAGGTTTCTAAAGAGAAAAAAAAATACTGCAGCTTCTCTTTTGCAATGGCGGCTGAAGGGACACTCAGGACCTTCAGTCCACGGTTGCTTCTCCGGGTTTTGTGCCCCTGCACAGTCTAGTGTCTAGGCAAAAAATAGCAGTGGTCTTACAAATTAATTCTTGAAGTAGGTGAGATAACAAGTGTCTTTGTGAACGCAAAGCCAGACATTCCTCAAACATTTGTTCCAGGACACAAAGGTTGTGCTGCTTGGGCAAGGTTGAGCCACTGGAGAAAATTCAAGTGCCCACGTCTCTGTGTGCACTGTACTAGTTGGAAACCACATCACATTGTCCTTCAAGAGCACCAGAGGTCAATGTGGGAGCTGAGGTGGGTGGGAATCTCCTCTCTACACTGGAGAAGGGAAACCAAGGGCCAAGGAAAGGGCTAGCATCACAGCAATGGTGAGGGTCCACCTGAGCATCCTCTCCTGCAGAGATGGTCCTAAGGGGCAGACCCCAGACACTGGAGCAAAACAGCCCAGCTGCATTTGAGAAGCAGCATCTCCAACCTGGCCAAAAAGGAGCAAATGAATGAATAAGAGACCAGCCCTGTTTGCATAGTCCTGGGACAGGCTCCCATCCAAAGCTCATCTCTTCCCAGACTGGGGTGCGGACTGAGATACAGGGTTCTGGTTTGAGCTGCTCTGAAGCAGAGACGTCAGGCACACTGGCGAAAGGCTTTCATTTTTTACTGCAATGCCGCCGCCTGCCAAATCGGCTGAGCTGGGAAAACAATCTATAATTGACTACAGAGGCATGAGGTTATAATGATTTACCCTTTTTCTGAAGCATGCACATAACCTCTGCCAATTAGCCAAAAGTTAGAAAGATTTTTAATGACAATGCATCCAGAGGGAGGAGGCACTTGGGTGGGGCGGGGGGGGTTGTGACTGCAAATCACCATAGCCTGAGCTGCAAGTCATAGGAGCTTGAGGTCTAATGATGCAAAGAGGACAAGGCACAGTGAATAACTTTGCTCACAGATGAGCACGAAGCACACGGCTTCCCAGTTGGAAATGGGAGGCAGCCTGGCACAGACTGGAGCTGGCAAGTGGGGTTTTGCTGCTGGGTTGTAGGCATGGCACTGTGCCATCCTAACCATCACACAGCACCTACACGGGACACTGTAGTTTGTGGCGAGCGCAAGCAGAGACGAAGATGGGCATCTGTCCTCTCCCATGGGAAAGCATACGGCTGGTGGCCAAGGCTTGGCCCAGAGTCACGCCAAGCACTGTGCTGGGACAAGACCAGCTGGCTCCAGGGAGCAGCGCCATCACAGCAGTGGCCAAACGGAGCTTCTTCAGGGGACAAGCGAATAAGTTCTCCGCTCTTTACACAACCCAAAGAAGTGAAGTAGCCTGGAGTGTTGAACACAGATACAGTCCCAAGGAAATTACTTGCAGGTGCTAACCCACACGCAGTTTCCTGGGATCCAGGGAGGAGACAAAGGTCCTGCTCCTCCTCCCGTCCCTCCCTTGCTCCCAACTCTGCTGTTCTGTCTCTTCCCTCGGGGCTGCCGAACCCCATCATGTGCAGCTTCAGAGAGAAAACTAACTTCACCAGGAAAAAAGCACGAGAATAGTTTCCTTCCAACATCATGAGTTGAGCCAGCTCAGCCAAACCTCGAAGAGTAGCTGTGCCACAAAGGAAGGATCTGGGCTGCCCAGTGTGAACAGTGGCAGATGACTGGGTGCCCACAAAACCTCACGGAGATTCGCTGTTGGCATGATTTCAGGGCAGGGAGGGAAGGAGCCAGGGGTATGCCGGAGAGCACATGGGTTCACCTTACTGAAGTCTGGCTTATACTTCTTCCTCGGATAATCTTCCTAAGGAAGGCTGCAGAAAAGCAGTTGGGGACCTCTGTTATAAGGACCTGAACAGAACTCTGAGTCTCTTTGTGTAGTGTGAGAGATAACCTGTCTGTTCCAATGCCTCTCAGATCCCCCAGCGCTGAAGAGCCATTTAAATCAGTGGTCTTAGATGGGTATTCGTTTGACCCAATGGGTGTAAATCTGACCTTGACCTTTTTAATCCTGATGCATTAGCCACAACTTCATCAGCACGGAGCAAAGACTCAGAGGGTGGACTTTGGGAGCCTGGGTTGGACGGTGCGTGCTGCACTTTCCCCTTTTTGCATCCAGCTATACTGAAAACACATATCACAGTTTTGCACTTTAGATGTTCACAGGCTCCATCTATGTATATGTAATAAATAAAATACATAAAAGATATTGCAATACATTCAAATTGGGGTGCATAAAAAAGAGGTAATTCCAACTTCTGTCCCTTCCTGACCTCCACATAAAAAAAAAAAATGCAGAAGAGGGATAGAGGTACAAGATTCTGACAGTATGCAAACGGTGAGAAGAGTTTTGTGTGTTTGCTGCATGCACCACACTCCGCACTTGACCATGGCCATCGTTGCTGCCTCTAGCAGAGTTGACACAGTCTTACAGAGCAGATGACAAGGAAGTGGAAAACATCTGATGCCTTGTTCTGCTGACGAAGTCAGTTCAAGCTCAAAAAAAAAAAAAAAAGAAACCAAGCTAGCTACTCAGCTCAAGATAGAGAGCCCCCTCTCTCAGCTCTCTTGCCTCTGCATGTTTTTTACTCCACCTCCCGTGTTTACTATCATGTTGGGCACAAACGTATTTGTTGCTAGGAGGAGTCTCAGGCAAGATTAGCTATCTATAGACCCTGAGCAGAGCAGGCTCAATGCAGAGATTGCTTCAACTAGAAATTTACAGCTGATGGGAGTGAGGACTTGGTGCCAGACCCATATGCAGGAATCAGGCTCTGGGCGGCAATGCTAAAATTACAGTGACAGTGTAGCTGGGGAAGACGGTGAAGTCTGCAGCCCATGTTCCTCCATGGTGAGACTTGGTCCCCTGATGCTAACCCTTGCAGAAGTCAGGTAGGTAGCGAGGAGCCTTCCAAGGTAGCCACGAGGGAACGGCCACACAACAGCCTTGGGGAACTTGCCAAAGGCCACATCTACAGAACACAGCACGGAAATGTCTAGTCGGTGTTGAACAGCCTTGCTCTGTGGATGGCACCAGCAGCAGAGGAGCAAACTGCCTCGCCGCAGCTGGTATCGCTTGGTCTCCACACATCGGGCTAGTTTCTCTCTGTTGGTAGTGCCCTCCAGGCTTGCTCAAGGATCTTTGCATGGTGTGACACGGTCAGTCCCGCCATGTGTCAGGCACATCTGGCTCCTCGGGCAGCCTGCCAGGGAATGAGGACTGCACAGCGCTGGCTTTTGCGTGAGCACACGGGGGTTTGAGTTTCCTGCAAGCCTAGATGTGGCTTCTTTGACCACTGGGCAAACGCTCCAGGGGTGATGCTCCATGTGATGACAGCCAGATCCTATCCATGCTGATGTGGGAAGAATTCAGGGCTCAGCTGGACAGAAATAAATCCTTTGACAGCAGGTTCAAGGGAGAAAGCTCACTGAAGGGAAAGTAGGTAGCATGTTGCCTCTTCATCATCTCATGAAAGGAAATTTATATCATACCCCAGGGGGGGCTAAAGCCCTTCTGGAACACATTTGTACAAATCTGCGTGGGTTTCTGGCTACGTGCAGAGCAATCTGGGCTCAGGGGGAGCATACCTCTTCTCTGCCACGGCAGCTTGGTCTGGGCTTTTACAGGAGCCAAGGGGAATGGTGTGAGATGGTCCTTGCCTGGTATCACGCTCCCCAGCTGCAAAAACCTCTTTTGGATTTCAAAGGCTACAGAAATTGCAGTCTCTGTTCCAACCATGTTTGTTTTCTTTGGGTCCCTGTTCTCTAACTAATTAGCTGTTGTGTTTATTGGAAATAGGAGACACATTCCTGACGAAGGAGGAAGCGCCTGTGTTTAACGGAGCCCTTCGAGGAGGTTAGAGCAGGAGCAGCTCTTGAACAAACAAGTCTCACGCTGCACCAGAATCTTCAAACCGAAATGAACCGATAGCAGAGGGGATTGTGACATGTGTAATTTGCATAAGACCTTCACTAAATAACTCGTTTGGAGGCCAAGGAATATAAAAGAAGCTGGGCTCTTATCGGGTTTGATCTCAGAAGCACTCACAGGAAAAATAAAAAAAAACAGCTAAGCTTCTGCAAGAGCAAAACTCTTTGTCTTTTCTTCAGTTCAATTGCTACTTTCATTTTTCTTTAATAATATGGTATTTGCTCACTCCTAGACAGCCGTTTGCAAGGCTGTTCAGATCCAAGGCTAATTTGCTCAGACACTTGGCTCTCCCAAAGTGATCACTAAAACTCCTAGTACACTGAGTACTTTTCTTGAATGTTAAAGCATTTAAAGCCTTATTTTTTTTCTTGTTCATGCCTTGAGTAAGTATTTACACCTAGTCAGAGACAGAGTAAAAACAAGCTAATGTTTCAGCTGGGGAATGTTTTACACCTCGTTACGCAGGTGGAAGCGGCACAGGGGTAGAGCAGGGCCAGGTTATTTCCAGTAGGTCATTTTCTCGTTCCGGTCAGCCCTTCATTTAGGCTAGCCCTGCCCCGCAGAGGTATGTGCAACCACGCCACTGCTCCTTGCCTGTTTCTGGGGGCTGCTTCTGAGTTTGCATCTTGCAAAGCCCGGAGCTATTTTCAATCCAGTTTTAGCCATGGAGAAAGGGCAAGGGCTTTTTTTACTGGGGCACCAGCTTGGAAAGAGAAAGATCTCACGGGTGGGTCTGTCTGACCTGAGGTTACCCACAGTACCACCAAGGCTCAGTGTCACATCCCACCACATTTGACCCCCTGGGCACCAGTGCTTCGAACACCAGGGGATGGTCCATGGCTGCAGATGAGACCTTGGGTTGTTTTGCCAGAGGACATGAGCGTATTCCGTGAGGCGGCTTCTCCGTGGTAAATCTGGGGTTTGGGTTGTGGCTACCTAACAGGGAGTCTCTTTCTTCCTGCCTTGCTGTGAATGATGAGAAAGCCTTAAGCCAGAAGGGATTGTCGCATTTTCTCCTTCAATACAGCAGACCACATCTGTTCAAGGTCCAGCACTCGGGAACCGATGGCATCATCAGAAAATGATGTGCCTGGATCTAAGGAGATGGAGCGTGGTCCCCTCCCTGGAGCAGTTTATTACCTTCACAGTTAGGGGGAAAACACAAATCCTTTTTCCTGGCTGGAGTTTGTCTGGCTTTGCCCTCCGGCGCTTGTTCTTGCTGTGCCTTGCTCTGATAGATTAAAGACCACTTTAGTAGCTAGTATTATTTTTTTTCAAGAGAAGCTACTTATGTCCTATAATGTCCCCTCAATATTTTTTCCAATAAGCTAAACTCTACAAGCTCTGAAAGTCTCTTGTAAGTCATTTCTTCCAGCCCTTGTATCATTTTTGTGGCTGTTTTTGGCACCTTCCTCAATTTTTCAACTTCCTTCTGAAAACGTGGGCATCAGAACAGTACTCCGTGTTCCAGCATCCAGCTCGTCAGCTCAGACGCTGTCTAATCAGCAGGACCATTTCCAGTGGCCGTGTCTTGGAGGAGGGAGAGGAGGAGGGAGGAGGAATCCCTGGCAGCAAGCCGTGCTTCATCGAGGGCCCTCTGCTTTGGGATTCACACTCTTTTCCCAGCTCCAGAAACCAGCCTCTGTCACAGCACATCTTTTTTCACAAGCTGTCTCCCAGAAGTGCAAGAAGACCTCATCCTGTACCCTCCAGGACTCCTGTTTGGGCTGTCCTGGGCTTCAGCTGGTTTTATGTTTGCTTCTGCATCATGCAAATATGCCTATGGAAGGCTTGACAGCCACATTTCACAAGCTTTAAAAATCAACGGTCCAGCCTAACCCAGCTCTCCTCTCCCTCCTGGCTTTGTGAAAGGTAAACCTGAGCACCTGTGAGTCTCAGGATGCTGGCTCGAGGCACATCTCTGCCCGTCTGCGTGGGGGCTGCACAGCTCACAACTGAACCCGAAGTTATTTATAGCCATTCCCGTGTCCTCAGCAGCTCTTTCTTTCGAGGATGGTGTCACCGTTGCTTTACTGCGCCTGTAACCGTGCCAGGGCTGAGCTCTTACACCAGTTTGCAATCCACGCGGGTGCGATCCAGGCAGCACGGGAACAGATGAGTGTTTGGTTGTTGGCATCCCTGTATGCAGCAGGGAGGCAGGCGGTGCAAAGGTGCCATTGCAAGCCATCTGCAGCGACAGCCTCTCTGTTTCTTACTGCTCAGGCAAGGGCTTCTCATCACAGATGGACAAAATAACAAGGTCCTGTGCTTTGCTTTTGGTCCTGCTGTGCTTCTCCAGCTTCTCCCAAACTCTCACATTCACAGTCAGGAGCTAACCCCTCCACGAGGAGTCCTGATAAAATAGATGTCATTGACAAAGGCTCTTCTTATTTCCTGCACGTAAGACTTCCAGGCTCCTGTGCAGAAAGGCAGACTCTCTACAGTGCTACGTATTTAATCAGGACAGGAAAAGACAAACCATCCAGAAGGACAACCAGAGAAGTCCTCCCAACATCACGCTAGTGGTTGCACGCACAGGCAAGACTGTATGACTTTGCAAAGCAAGAGATTACACCAGCAAAGCAAGTGAAGTGATGTCTTGTTAAAAGAGCCAGGCTTTTCTACTGCTTCCCTAGAATGGAAAACACTTTCAAATTTAGTTTCATGAATACCACCCTATTCATTAGCAAAATCATGGATCACCTTCTACTGCCCACCATCACACAGCCACTTTTCCATAAAAGCTTTTATTTTTCACAGTGGTCTTACTCTTTCAGTGTAGAAATAACGCCTGAAATAGCATGTTTTGGAATAAATTCTCTCCCCAGTTACGTGAGTGCAAACTTTAGGTTTTTCCCCCTTGACGCCTTTGCTATTCAGTCGGCGTTTCCGATGGAGCAACCAAACCAAGTGGGGACTCTCAGCCCCAGACCTGCATGAAACGAAAGCTGCTGCTGAGACCTGTCAAGAGAGTCACACACTGCAGTGATTGCTAATCGTGGAACAAATGAGGGAATACTTCAGATCCAGCCAGCTACTAGCATGGTCACCAAAGGAAACATTGAAGAAATAGACCAAAAATGGAAAAAATCTTTGGGAATGAATCCAGATTTCAGTGCAGGTTTGATATACGTAGTTGTGAGTGAAGGCTCCACCCATCAGAGCAATGTGATATTTTCTTTTTTCCTCACATTTTCTCCATTTTTATAGAGCTGAGGAAAGCATCCCTGAGGGTTAGTACCCACAGGTGCTCTGGGAACAATAGTAGCTTGGGCTGGATTCAAGATATACCCAGAAGAAACATTACTCATTGCTGCTAGACATTTTTATGGACCTCCTCAACATATTCCTCGAGAGTCTTACAAATATTAACATACGAATCCTCACGCTTCCTTCCTCTAAGAGGCTGTTATTGCCCAGGCTTTAAAAGGAAGCTAAGGCTGAGAGGTGAATAGACTGGCCAAGATCACACAGGAAATGTATGACCCCTGTGGTCTGGACACTCCTGACCAGCACAACCTCAACCTGGCTTCTTGCCCACAGCGGATAAGAAAGCAGAAAGGTTTGAGTCACACTGTTAAAGGAGAGTTTCCACCATGTCATTGAGGAGCAGATTTACTGGCCCATGCATAGAGCAGCACGGGGCTGCTGTGTCACCATCCCTGGAGAGGATGGTGGGACAGGGACCCCATGGGCATGTGGCAGGATGAGAGCTCTCTCTGTGCAAATGTCCCAAAGAAATTATGTTAGGAGTTTGGTGGAGACTTCTGTACTTTTTTTTTTTTGGCTTTTTTAGGACTATTATAAAGGCAGGTGCTTTTGTCCCTTCTTATCCAGATGGATAGAGTTCAAGGGCAGCCTGACAAACCCCTCTGCATACTCTGCGATGGCTTTGCTGCATTTAAAACTGGCACCAGTTTAAAGTTCAATGTCTCAGACTCTGCTCCAGCTTCTTCCCCAAGATGACACTGAAAATGGCAGCGCGTGGAGGAATCACTGGCTGGAGCACAAACTCAGGCTGTATGATTTTCATTAGCACTAATGAGCATCGAGCAGCTGACGTCTTGTTAGGAAAATTACCGTATCTCTAACTATTCATCCCAAATCAACATACTAGCGCAACAACGGGCTCTGCAGCCCTGGCTTTCAGCTCTGCGATGGGACTCAGCTCTCATGGGGTTTTCCTTCTTTTTGGTCTGTTTTAACGATGGTGATAGTTCATTACAAGCCTGTGTACGATTTGGAGACTGCTTTCCCAGCTCCCCTAATCACGTCAGAAATCTATTATTTGATTTTTTATTTAAATAAACCCATGGTTCCTGGAGCTGTAAACTGTAGGCAAAATCTCTCTTTGGTTTTTAAGATGATTTTATGAGTCTCTCATCATTGCAAGGAACAGCCTGAAAAAAACACTACACAGTCCAACCCCACATAGCACAGCCAGCCAGGAAAAGTACCCCATGTATGTTTGTTTTTAAAAAAAAACCTTGATGGAGATGATTTTTTCCCCCAGTTTATCTCAGGATGCTGAGGGGCCTGACTTACAGCTTCAAAGCTTCTGGGAGTAGGAAACCAGCAAGAGCCCTGTGAAATGGCTTCTAGTGATGTTGGGGAGCTGACAGAAGGATGTTTAAATTAAACCTCTTGCACCAAAAAGCCCATCCCTGCCCCAGCTGGCAGCCACTTGGGGTGCCCCATGGAGCAAATCCTCAAGGAATCGCTCCCTGCAGCTTGCTTGATGGTTTCCCCATTGCAGGTGGAGGTACCAAGGAGGCAACTGGGACAAGTGAGAGAGAAAGGGAGATGGGTTCATCTTCCCTTGTGGCCCCACTCTGACCACTGTGCTGTCCATGAGGTCCCACCACTTGCATACTGCTGCACACATTCAGGGGTCCCAGGAGTTTGTTAATTGAGCCAGACTGTGTGAATGTATTACTGCACACAGTGAAAATGAAGGAACTCCCTAACAGATGGTGGTGTGAGCTCTCACCCTACCTTGCCATCCAGCATCCATGGCAGAAGTTCCCTCTGATTCTGCTGCCCATCCCATCATCACCATAAGCCCTTGTGTCCTGGTTTCATCTGAGACAGAGTTACCTTTCTTCCCAGCAGCCAGTGTGAGGCTGTGTTTGGGTTTGTGCTGAGGAGAAGCTGATCACACACTGATGGGCAGAGCTGCTGCCAGGACAGTCAAGGACTTTCCAGCTTCTCTGCTGTGCCCGTGTCTGCAGGGGCAGGAGGAGCTGGGAGGGAGCACAGCCCCAGTGACCAGCCCAGGATTCAACCTTGGGTTTAGGACTGAGACCCAAACTGGCCGATGGTCTGTTCCATACCATGCACAGCATGGCCAGGGGAGAGGATCTGTCCGGAAGCTCTCTCTTGCTCTGGGTCATCTTCTCTTCCTCCTGTCTCCCTCCAGGTTGCCCCTGTCTCAGGGTCGTCTCAGTCTCTCAGACACTCAGGCTCTTATCTCCTTTCCGGGATTGCAGTTTTGGGACTCTCCCTGCTCCGGGATTTTTAGCCAGGAACAGGCTGAGCCTTGGTCATCGGGTGGTGAGCAGTGTCATTGTGTGTCACCCAACTGTGTATTTGTATATATCACTATTATTATGATTATTATAATTATTTCCAATGTTATTGTAGTTCAATTATTAAATTGTTCTTATCTCAACCCACGAGTCTCTTTTCCCTTCAACCCTTTAATTCTCTCCCCCATCCCAGGGAGGCGGGGGGGTGTGGGGAGGGTGAACGAGCGGTGTTGAGTTTTGCTGCCAGCCAGGGTAAAACCACACCACCTTGCCTCACCCTCAGGGTGAGGGGTGATTCATGGTCTCCACCACGCTCCATCACCGCTACATCTCCGGAGAAAAGCTGCTGAGCTCTGCAGGTCTGGCGTGGTTCGTGTTCGCAGCTCATCTCCGCCAGCGGCCGCTGACGTTAGTTTTCGCTGGCAGCCATCGCTCACGCTGGAGTTCGGAGAAATGAGGCCACTGCACCTTTCAGAGCAGCGCGGTAACTGCGGGGACAGTTTTATTCTCTCTGTAGCCAAGCGAGCAGGAGGCAATAAATAATGTCTCCGTCCAGGGAAAAGGCAGACGTTACAGGTAACGGGGGAATCCAGCCACAGCGGTGAGTAGAAGGACTGGCTTCTTAGGAGAGAGCACAGAGATGAATAATAACATATATATCTTAGCTAAACGGCAGCCATGAGAGGCAGAACTTTAATCTATATGTTTTTCAAGAGCATATCCTAAGACGAAGAATATTTAGTGACAGGCCAAGGGGACAGCAGTCAAGAAACTGATGGTTTTTCAAGCTGTCTTAGTAAGAAAAATAAAGTCCGTGTAGATATACTGTAAGTGATAACCGCCAAGTAAGGAAATGCTTGAAGAGTCTGAACACAGACAAAGCAGCCAGGGTGGAAACAGTAAGTTTGCCTTCGCAGCAAGTGGCAGGGGATGGCTTATCGCAGGGCTTTAATCATTCATGTTAAACTACTGCCAAAGAGACAAAGACCAGGACTCGGAGTACCAGGCTCTGTACATCCTGCAACATCTTCTCTGCACTAAAAATCCGTATTTTAAGGCATCGAATGAAAGGTGAGGGATGGAGCCAGGCAGGCACCAGGGTCTAATGAGGGAGGACCAGGCAGCTCTTGCTCTGCAGCCGGCACTGGGCTGCACTGCCAAGCCCTGGGCAAGGAGGTTATAATGGGCAAAAGTTATTTATCTGGGCAGATCTTCCTCCTGACAGCGAGAGGGAGCAGGGAAGATACTTGTGCAATGATCTGAGAAGGAAGGATGAGCATGTCCATTGCAATGACATACTCACACTGTACCCTCTCCTTCCAGTGCTCCACTCCTCCTCCTGCAGAGATCAGGGAATGACATGGGGTGAGCTGGGACCCATCGACACTGGGGGACAGAGACCTACAGCCCTAGTCCTGGGGGCATCCAGGCACAGCCCACTTCTCTGGACCCCTTCTTCTGTATTCAGGACTATCTTGGGAGGTTAGGAAAGGTTGAAAGGCCACATTTTCAAGCAAGGAGTTGTGTTAGGCGACAGTGAGGGACCCAACCACATCAGCTGAAAGTGCTGGTAGGAAAGATGGAGGGGAGAAGCCACTCAGGAGCTTGCAACTCTCTTAAAGAGAGATGAGGAGAAAAGCAAAGGGAATTTGGCACCAGCCATCAACCCTCAAGATGCAGAAGCCTGAAGAAAAGCTTTACTGTGCAGGTGATGAGACACTGGAACAGGTTGCCCAGAGAAGCTGTGGATGCCCCATCCCTGGAGGGGTTCAAGGCCAGGCTGGATGAGGCTTTGATCAACCTGGGCTAGTGGGAGGTGTCCCTGCCCATGGCAGGGGGGTTGGAACTGGATGATCTTTAAGGTCCCTTCCAACCCAAACCATTCTGTGATTTATGTTTCTGATTCAATGATTCTATGAAAGAGATGTCATCTCCTGCAATCACGAGTGGCACTGTGCAGTCATCCTGGACAGATACAGAGCTAACCATTTTCCACAGCTCCTTCGCTCCCTCCTTGGTTCTTTCACGCACCCACGATCTGCTTCATCACAGGGGCTGAGAAAAAGCTTAGCACAGAGATGTTCTCTCTCCCTGTCTGCTGGCAGGATCCACAGTGCTGAACGACACAACCAGCACATCCTCCCTAGGGAGGTCCTCTTGAGCTGCTGGTTCCCTTGGAGATGTCCCTGAGCTGCCTCAGCACCAGTAAATCGATCCTGCATGGATCTGCAGGTCACACAGACCAGGCAAAACACCCTTGGGATGTTAAAGCCCCCGGCGGTGTGTGGATGCTGACCTGCCTCGGGAGCAGGTTGTGTCACCCCTTTGTGTTATCCACCCTGTCTGGGAGAAGGAGAGGATGTAGTCCTGCTGGAATGTTTCCAGGATCATAATCATTTTTCAGGACTTTGCCACCAGCTGTTCTCCATATCTCACAGGCTCTGCCAGGCTCCCGAGTCTGAATTTCTGAGCCACACACTCATTTGATAATAATCAAGTCGGACACTGACATTTTGGTTGATGCACTAAGAGAATAGTTTTATTCTCAGAGATAAATACCTTCATCCTGAGCTCAGTTTGTATTAGAGGGCACTGCTCACTATTCGCGCTGATTCTTCACCTGCTTTTCCCCATGTGTAATGGGGGTAACGATGCCACCTCCAGTGAAGCTCTGCAGAAACAGGGGCTGTGCTGCGTAAAATAGGGGCAGGGCAAGCAGAAAGGCTGCTCTGTCCTCCATACACACTGAGGGCTCATTTGGAGAAGTCAAAATTGTGAAGCAGCAAGTACGAAAGACAGAGAAGTCTTATATAATGAACTTTTTTGAGACAAGTATTTGACTTCTAGAAGCCATCAGAGGATGTTTAACGACAGACTGAGCATGTCCTCTGTCCCATGCTGGTCAAAAAACCTGAACAAGCTCTAATCAAATGCTCATGAGCACTTTTTTCCTACTGTAAAAACGGAATTTAATTAAAAATGGAGAGACACAGACTCAGCTGACTCAGTGGGACTTTGGCCCCTGCCTTGCAGAGCATTTGAGGACATATTCGAGTCCCAGCTGGAGTATCTGGAGTATCAGCTACTGGCTGGCTCCAGGGTGGATTCCCCACCATGTTTGAGGGCTGTGGGGGATGGATTAATGTTGAGCATGTGCCAAGCATTTTGATAATTGAGGGCTTTTCTGAGAAGGTGCTGGTGTCATTGTTTCTCCTTGGAGCCTGTCCCCGCGCACATGTGAGCAGACACATCACAACAGTCTGGAGGAGAGGAGCGTTTTGCAATGCTTTTCCAGACAGTAAATTCAGGACAAATTTATTTGGTTTGAAAATTTTGGCACTTGAAAATGTAAAATTCTCCTGTTTCCATTTTCCTCTGTTTTCCACTTAGAACAATATCAATATCAAACTGCTTGTGGACTCAGCTCTCCGGGTTTTGGGTGAAGTAAATCTAGAAGTGGGCAAAGTTATTTTCAATAGCTCAGGGCAGAGCTGGGCCCAGCACATCTTACCACATCTGTAGCTGCACCGCTTCTGGAGCCAGGATGGGTCCAAATTGTTCCCAAGTATCCCAACACACCAGCCCTGGCATAACAGGGGCTGATGGCAGGGGGTCCTGTGTTCAATCTGCTGCTAGAATAGCTCTTCCGAGACCTTTAATGGCTCATGCCTGTCAGAGAGGACCTCCAACTGCCAAGAAGGAGATAGATGGAATTCATAACTTGAAATCAACCTCATGAACAAGGGACCAGCTGCATGGTGGTGCCAGAGAAGACCATTGGGAGCCTACAGAAGGACAGACAAGCCGTGGGACAGATGGCAGAAGATGCAAACAGCCTGCAGAGATTGCTCCCCAGGGTGATGGTACTGATGTCCAGATGGATGCTCTAGTCCACTCTCTTGTCCTGGGGTGATTTCAAGCCAGTTCTTGTCTGTGGCTCTGGGACCCAGGCAGGGATACCAGCCTGCATTTAAGGGCTCTAACGAGCAAATCAGGCTGCTTCTCCCATCCTTGCTGCCTGCCCAGCCTGACACTTCCCCTCATGACCTGTGCTGCTGCCGAGCCCGCCCAACACTCCTACCCAAAACCTGTCACCACCGCCTGTTCCTTGAGGGACACCGGAACGACCTGTCTGACGGGGAATGTCATAATTAACGCTGCCTGTACACTGCTGAAATGTTAACGCTTCTATTAACACACTTTATTGACTTGCTTTTAACACCACAGGAGGCTTTTCAAGAGCTCAGGCTTGATTTAAATCACATCCACTCCTTATTGCTTTAATTATGGAAATGGCCAGAGCAAGGGAGTATATTTCTGGAGCCAGGCTCTCATGAAAAGCAGGAGGGAGGAGGCAAAGCTGCACGGTTTGATTTTCTGAGCAGGTATACGGAGATCAGGAACAGGAATGGGTGTGGATGCCTCTCCACAGCCTGTCTCAGACCTTCCCCAAAGATTTACCTTGGGCATAAAGGGAATCCACAATTCAGTGTTTTCTAACGGTGTTAAATTGTGTCTGTGGGGTCAGAAATACAGTGACTCTAACTTCATCGTTTAGCTCAGAGTGGAGAGCTGTGACCCAGCTCTGGCCCCACTACTGCTGACAAAACCTGGATCCCATCAGGGTGGAAAGCTGCCGAGGTGCAGGACCACAACTCCAGCCTCCGGACATGAGCTGGAGCCTCCTCCAGGTCCATCTGCAGGGAGATAACCAGTTCCAAGGCTTTACTGCCCGGTTCCCGACTGGAAACACCAGACAGGAGAAAACAAGTTCTCTGTCTTGTCAACCCTACCTCGTGTTACTCCTCATCTAACTATAGTGCTGGATCCCGCAGGGAAGACAGGATTTCCTCCTCCCCGCTCCTTGCTCTGCCAAAGGGCAAGGCAAAAGGGCACATCTTCCCTCGACACTTCACAAATTGCTGTGATGAAGGAAGCTGTGGGGGTGCCTCCTTGCCTTTTCATGCACTGTGTTCAGCTCTCCTGCAGGGTCTCTCCCCTTTCTGGGGTCTGAAGGTGGAGCACGTAAGGCCAGTGCAAGCCCAGAGCAAAGCCCTCGCTGCACGGGAGTGGAGCAGGACCCACATGCACATGTGCCAGGGTTCAGTCTCAGCAGCCAGCACCGGCACAGAAAGGGTGGAAGATGGGAGACCCCGGCATAAGGATCATCACCTCCACCTTCTAGTGGAAGATGTCCCTGCTTACTCCAGGGGGGGTGGACTAGATGACCTCCATGGTCCCTCCCAGCTCAAACTATTCTATGATTCTATGATCTATGAACCCCATCATCCCAGTGCAAGAGGATGTGATTTTCCTACCCCTCAGGACCTGCAGGGTTGCATCCAGCCCTCGGTTTCCATCACACAGCCTCTGACATCGCTCTTACCGTGTATCTCCCACCTCCTGCTCCAGAGGCATTTCACAGCTTCTCCCAAGCCTCCCCCGAGCACATTCCCCTCCACACCCCCTCCCGTTCGCTCTTCCACTGGTGCTCGGCGTTTGAGGGAAAGCCTTTCTGCTCTGTTTTTATCTGCATACCATTCATCGCGCTCAGCCCTTGCGCTGTCAAGCAAAACTGTGAGGAATGAACCGAATGATAAAGCAGCTGGAGCCAGAGCATGGAGGCTGCAAACCCCTCGGTTATATTTCGGAATCATAAATTACATCCTTCAGCAATGGGTTAAGTAGGTCATTAAAAAGTGAAAACACTGGAAAAATGTTCAAAAAAAGCAGCACCCCTTCTTCTCCCTCCTCCCTCCCTGCAAGGGACCTAAATCACACCCGCGTTACCTGTGTGCTGGGATGCGGTTATTTATGTCGGGTATTTTTGGCGTTGCCTCTGCTGTGGCTGTAAATTTTTATTACTCTGGCTGAGCTGACATCCTGCCAGAAAAGTTTATTATGGGATAAACTGAGTTACCTTGGGGTGGGGATGTAGGGTGAGTGGCTGGTGGATGGCTATGGGGGGGGGTGGCAGGGGCTGTACATGTCATATTGGCTCGAGCTGGAAAATATCTGTGTAGTCTTGGGTCCATTTCCATAGTCGCTGCCAAGCGAAGGGGATGCTTTGACTCTAAAAAGTACCATCCCCTGAGCACCTATGTGGGAGGAGAAGGTGAGGAGCAGGTCCTCAGAGCTAACACAGGTAAGGACCAGAAAAGACTGGTCCATAGGTACAGCCCGGTACTTTCTAGTACGTTAGAGCTTATAAATCATTTTGACAAAATAATTAAAGCATGTATGTGCTGTGATTTATGACACTGCCTCTCACCTGTAATACCCTAGACCATGGTGCCTCCGTGCAACATGAGACCTCGAACCCAGAACAACTCCAGATCAAAGCTGCTGCTGTGAACCAATGCTGCTGTAGAGTGGGTGACTCTGTTACAGCTGATGTCTGCTGAGATCCGTCTCCATCCTGTGAGTCAAAGATGGGGCTCGGTCACCTTGACTGCATCCTCCGTGTTACTGGAGTGGGAGTCATGGGGAAGACAGGATAAAAGCTGAAGACACCAACAGCCACCTTCTTGAAAACATACAGTATTAAACTAGCAGGAAATCCTGTCGCAGAGGCAGAAAAAAATATGCTATTTCTCAACAGCTTCATCTAGACCACCCTTTGAGGACACACTACATGTACTTTGAGATCCTGTCCCTCTGAACAGCCAAGGCAAGGATGGGAGGGATGCACTGGTGGTCCCACCTGGGCTGTGGCCCCTGCTTTTGTTTCCAAGGAAGGCAGAAGGGAGCAGGAGCACCGGGGAAGGGGGGTCCACAGCCTGCTGTGGACTCAGAACATGGCCAGGAGATGACCACCCCATGCCAGCTCAGCAGTGCAGGCAGCAATGTTCAATCAATGAGGAGCTATTTAAGGAGGAAAATGGGACAATTTGGCTCTAAATTATTTGACTGGCCCAAATAACGGCAAAACGACTAGGCTGGGAGCCTGGCGTTAAAAGTTTCCCCTTTTTTTGGTCTAGACTTGATCAGTTCTGTAATATACACATTCATTTCCCTCTCCTCTTCCAAATCATCTGCCAGTGAGTGACATTTCAGTGGAGTGGCATCCTACTGGTATATAAATGAAGCTTTTATACATTCTTGGAAGAAATAGTCGTCTTCTCAGATTCTTGGAATTCAAGTCAAAGATGAAAAAAATTATTTTTTTAAACCTGCAAAACCTTTTTTTTTCCTAACAGATGCTCTATGCAAATGTTGAAATAAGTGTATTAATATCAAGCTCCGCCATCTGTTTAAATAATTTCTCAGGGGAAAAAAAAAAGATTGCAGGAGTAACGTGAAAAAAAATAAAGCTGGGTAGCAGGTTTCGACAGGGTATGTCCCGTCAGAATATGTGGACTGATGAATGAGGCAGTTACTGCATGGAGCAGCCCCATGTTCAACAGAACTGGGTTTTCTAGCGACAACTGGTGGGTTTCCAGCTACAGCCCCAAGTGCTGCACCTTGCACTGCTATTGCTGCGAGATCACCCTTTGTCACACTGGTTTTAATTCCTGCAAGGCTGGGATGCTACTCCATTTTCCAGAGTACGAAGGCCCTGATCCAGCATCCAAAGCCAGGCTCACTCTCCATCCTGGGCTGCCTTTGGAGATGACGGAGGCACTTTTAGGATGTGAATCGTCTGCCATGCTTTGGAATGAGCTGAATCATGCCCTGAGCTCTTGGGTCAAGCATGTGGGAAGGCTACAGAGCAAGTGAGGAACCTCCCAAATATCCCAGCTTTGCTGCTAGGTGGGAGGAGGTCCAAGCCAGATGGTCACCGTGCTGTGTCTTGGATACTATGCAAACCTTGTTGAGGTCAAACCCTCTCCAAGAGCAAGGCTGGAGGCTATGCTGCCTTCCCCTGTATTAATTTCCTGTGTTCCCATAGGGATCCTCCATCCTCAAGTGGGGCATTGCAGGGATCAATCCATAACCTGCATATTTGCTCCCCAAACCTGTTGAGTTCCCCCCACCATCACCCCAGAGATGCTGAGCAATGCCAGGGAGCACAGGGTGAGCGAACCCGCCTGGCAGGAGGGTGCTACGGTGCTGCCCTCACCATCAGCGCGAAACAAACCTCCAGCAAGGCGAAGGCTCATTAAAAATAATCAGCAGCTCTTTCAAGCTCCAGGAAGCAGGGATGCTGAATGGAGCTGCTCTGAATGCGCACAGATGAGGGGAGCAGCTGTTCGGAGCTGGCGAGCGTGCAAATGCTTTGGGGCTGCGCATCCCTGGGGCCAGCGCCTGCATCCCACAGAGGACCTGCTTCCCACCCCTGCCTCTCCCACCAGCCTGCCTGGACCTCCACGGCCCTCTCTGTAGGGCGGAGGTGGACTTAAGCATGCTGATGACTCCTGATGGGAAGAGCTGGAGGAGAGGTTGCCATCCACGTGGCGTTGCATGCTCCGAGCATCACTTTCCTGTTCCTGGTGTGCCTCTCTCCGAGCCCCAGGGTTTAGCATCAGGTCCAAGCATTTGTCTGAACTCTTCCTTGATGGCACTGAAGTGAGGAAGGGGAAAAATATATCAGCTGAGGCAAGACAGGGAGTTGAATTGACTTCATAAATCCTCTCTCTCCAAGCACAGATGGAAGGAGCAAGCAAACAAGGGGAATTCCCAGCTCCCAAACTCTTAAAACATTCTTACAGAAGATTTTGGGGGCCAGGTGGTAACCATCAGAAGCATGTAAGGTGGAGGTTCTCAGCCATGGGAGAGGGTGGTGGGACGCACCCCTCGCCTGTAGGGCCCTGGCAGAGGTCCACACTCTGCCCACCACTCCCACCTCATTGCATCAACCCAAACTGGACCTAATCAGCTTATTCCAGTTCTTGTCTCGTTTTTTACTGCTGCCAACAAAAAACCCTCATTCACAAGGTGCACGGGTGGAGCTCAGCACCAGTGACTTAGGACATGTGTGGTGGAGACAGGTCTCAATGCAAAGCCAGCCTCAGTGGCCAGGTCCCTACCAGGAGTTTCATGGACAGCTTAGTCCAGAGGAGAAATTTTCTGCATGTTTCTGGGCAGATCAGACAAGGCATTCACGAGGCTAATGAGGCATTGAGGAACTCCGCTGGGCTTGGCTCACGGGCTGTTTTCCTAGCTTATTTTTGCCTTGGCTTGTAGTTCGCAAAACATCCATTTACCCTCAAAGCCCAGGCAGGTCTGCAGGGGAATGAGCCCTTGGCTCATTTTAGGGAGGATGTTATTTTCTCACGTAGACGTGAGGCAGCATCCTACATCTGTACTTGAAAATAAAAGGGGTCAACACCTGGCTTTCTGCACCGCAGAGCTCACACCCACACCTTCTTGCTATCCCCAACAGGGCTGCGGGGTCCTGCCTGTGTGTTGGGAGTGATGCTGGGGACCATCTGCAGCAGAATTAATTGGTCTGGGACAACACACATGCCATGGATCAATGTGTGGGTGATCACAGGAGCCCTGCTCTGGCCCTGGTCTTGTTGAGGTTAACGGTCCAGACATAGCTGATGTGTTTTCCAGAGACAAAAGCCCTTAAAAGCCAATATTAAAAGGCCTTTTCAGGACTCTCTTGCATATTATAATTTAAATTTAAGCCCTTGTTTTAGGCCAGCACCATGTGCTTACAGCATCATGTCAGTAAAATTAAGCAGTGGCTGCTGACCAGTCCCTGCTCCACACTTCCCAGTGCTGAGGAGCAGAGCTGATAGACCCGCGGACCTTGTCGAGGCTGGAGGTGGATTTGCACTCGCTCAGTCTGACTTACAAGCTGCCACCACGCAGGAATGTGCATCTGGTGTTCATGGCTTGTTTGAGGTACAACAACCTCTTCTGCAAGGATAACTTCGCCTTGATCAAAAGACCAGAGATGCTGTCTGATTTTTACCTTCTTTCCTCATAAATGTACAGTGAGGTTAAATCTGTGAGGTGCCGATGACCCATGTGGGGAAGACACATTTGAAGCTTTAGATATGGGGAAACAACATTAGTGGGATCTCACATCGTGTCCAGAGCAGTGTGTCAGGGGAAATGGGGCTTGCAGCTGAGGAGTTCAGCTGTCAGTGCAGCCACAGTGCCATTTCGCCCCACGCCACTGAGAGAAACTGGCCAGTGGCATTATTTATGTGTCATCCCGCCGCCGTAGATGCCTTACAGGTGGAAAGGAGCAAGGGCACATGCCACAGCCACCCCAGAGTTTCTCTTTGTGAATGGCCACCCAGTGCTGGATCCAGCATGATGGTCCATGAGTCCCATCAGAGTCTTATGGCTGTCTTTAAACCCAACCTCTAAATCAGAGTCCCAGGTGGGACCTGCCCCAGGTCTCCACCACATGGTGAATCCAACCAAAACAGCAGCAAAGTCATCCACACACTGAGTGACCATGAGTAGAAGACACTGAGTAACCATGAGTAGAAGCCAATCAGCCACAAGTGGAAACGTCTCAATCTTCTCCATCCCCTGCCTAGTTTGGTGTGAGAATCCATCATTCAGTTTTAATGACACTGCTTGAGTAAGGCCATTGCGTCACCACGGAGGTCCCAAAGGAGGGAGATCAGAGCAGCGCAGCAGTACATCAACCCCATGGGTAGCAGCATCCCGTGCGATGCCGTGGGGGTGGGATTTCCAGAGGAGCGATGTTACCCCCACTGCTTTTGCTCTCTCTCCCAGCGAATAGCTGTTAATTACCAAAATATCAAATCATGACCCTCATCAGGGGTGACAGTCACCTCGGGGAGCCCAGGTCAGTTCCCGCTCTCCAGAGGGAGGTGTGAGTTCCTCTCTCCAAAGCAGAGAAAAAGCAGAGGGGGGATAAGAGCCTCCATGGGGCTCTATGAAGTGCCTCCAGCCAGGGGAGGGAATCCAGTCCCTGCCAGCCCACCCCAGCCATACGTACTGTCTCCCTGTGTTGCATCCGCCCTGAGGAAAGCCTGGTCCCATCTTCTTTGCTGTTAGCTGCAGAACACAGCTCAAACCTCTAGTGTGAGACCGGGGCTGAGAAACACGGAGATCAGAGGGGCAAGAGAAGCAGCAGGGAGCAGCTTTTATTTACTACAAGCACAGGGAATGGGGAAAGATGAAGCTTTCCTGCCCAAGGAAATTTTATTTTATTTTATTTTATTTTATTTTATTTTATTTTATTTTATTTTATTTTATTTTATTTTATTTTAAAGACGTAAGACAGACAATTAAAGGATTTCGCACCCTGTTTGCAAAGGAGATGCGCATTCATGTCCCACCCTCTGGGCAAATCTCACCGCAGACAGCCACAGTTACCATTCAAAACCCTCCCTGTGGTTTCCCTTGCACCCAGAGCCGCTCCCCTAACCCAAACTTTTTCTCATTTGCCCCAGCACGGACAAGAGTGACTGCTCATGGGATGACAGGGTAGCCCGAGAGGCTCAGTCTCTGTATACAAATGAACATAAGAAATTTCCCTTGCACCCCGCAGCTAAACTGGATCACTCTGAGCTATTAATTGGCTTTCATCAAATATTAAGTAAACAAAGATTACTCTTTTTTTTTTCTCATTTGGGGTTTCTTGATCCCTGGCCATACAGGTCCATTCATCTTCCACCAAGGGAAGGAAGAAGCCTAAAATCAGAGCGAAACAGGCTCCTTCCATGTGAGAAGTCCTGGGAAGGAGGATTATTTCCATGTCAAAGCTGCCACACGGGCTGTCACACTCATCCCTGCTCCTCCCTGAGCTGTCGGCTGCTGATCCCAGACCAAGATCCTGACCGTGAAGCCACTGGCGTTGCTTGACAGGTCACCAGAGCCTTTACCTCATCACTGCTATGAGTCATCTCGACTCCTTTTTTACAGAGCAGGGGCAAGGGCTGCCAGGCTGGAAGCAGGAGACCACGCACGGCAGGAACCGGACCAAACAGCTCCTCCGACATTAACAGCAGGTGACAGATTTTCAGTCACTGGTTTGTTTTCCCTTTCCCCGTCACCTCTTTGTTGCAGTGTCCAGGTGCTTCTTGCTTTGTGTTTCATTGTGTGTGTTTTGTGTAAAAAAGCAAAATAAAAAAAAAAACAAAACATTTTACACCCTCCGCACATGCGAAAATAGCAAAGGCAGCCTTGAGCACAAGCCGCGTTCTGTTTGGAGCGGGTTCCTCCTGCCAGGCATGACGTGATGCTCCTTTCCAAGTCTCAGTGTGTTTCAGAGAGCATCCATCCTTCCTGCAGGCACTCGGGATGGCCGGGGCCAGAAACCCAACAGCTCCACTCACGGCTGTGCACGGTTCTGTGCAAATATTGCAGGTGGCCGGCCACGGCATGAATCACAAACCCTGTTGGCTTCTGCAGGTTCAGGCTTCTTGTGGGATCGAGGCTATTTTTGTCCTTTCTTGGCTTATCCAAGAGAGATGGGTTGTCCTACAGCCTCTGGTTTAGCCTCTTGAGGATAAATCTCTTTGTTCCAGGCTTCCAAAGCCTTTAGAAAAAATGGGTGGGTTTGTTATCCCCGTAAAGGCTAGATAAAACCAGGCACGTTTAATTTCAGCCCCTCACAGGGAGATGCCCATGGAGACCAGAAGCAGTGTAAGATATTTACTACTATGATTCTATGACACGATGAAATCCAGTGCTGGTGCCCACCTAGGGGATCCCACCCTCTGTGTCCGGGAGAAGCAAACGGAGGTGACAAGGAGTCACCTAGACTCCAGCTGGGGAGCATGTTCCCATCCTCATGCAGGAGACCCGACCGACCCAGTGACAGCACCTCTGCAGAGCCTGGTGCAAGGAGAAAGGAGACCCAGGCACCAAAATATAGAATCACAGAACTGCAGAATCACAGAATGGTTTGGGTTGGAAGGGACCTTAAAGACCATCAAGTTCCAACCCCCTGCCATGGGCAGGGATGCCTTCCACTGGCCCAGGTTGCTCAAAGCCTCATCCAGCCTGGCCTTGAACCCCTCCAGGGATGGGGCATCCACAGCTTCCCTGGGCAGCCTGTTCCCATGCCTCAACACCTGCACAGTAAAAAAAATTCCTCCTAATATCTAATCTAAACCTACCCTCTTTCAGCTTAAAGCCAGCAGAGCTCTGGACCTTTGAGCACATGAAGTATTAGGATATTCCCTAGAATTTGGGTGCGTAAATATTAAATAAGCTGCAGTGAGGATGAGAGAAATGCCTGCGCTGTTGGCATCCTGGGGCAGGGAGCAGGAACTGGGCTGTTTGGTACATCCTGATGTACCCTGTGCCAGGCACAAAATGATCCATGGGCTTGGACAGCAGCACCGAGCATCCCTAGGGGGGTTTCTGCTTTCACATGGCAGATCTTCGACACAGGCTGGCCCTGAGGTATCCTGCTTGTTGCCTGGACTGAGACACTTAGCAAATCCCATGTAGCTAATTACACTCCAGTTCAATGCCTCCTAGCCTCTGGTTATGGTTTCTCATGTTAATTAGCAGTACCCAGTGGGGGAGCATGCATCCCCACGGTGTCTTGCTTTCCCCTCCTCGGGAGAGATGAAGACTGCTGATGGGAGCTCTCCTCCATGTTCCATGGAGAAGGGAGTAGGGGACACGCTCCACCACACAGCCAGATTTGCTGCAGTCATTTTTTTTGTGGTACCACAAGCAACCAGGTGGGCAGGGTAGAAAATATCCCTTGTCAGGACCCTATCCAGCAGGAAAACTCACAAGATGGATTATGGTGTGGGCAGCTGGTTGCAGAAGGAACAGACATCCCTTCTCCTTGGGCCATGGCTTCTGGCCATGTTCCTCGTGCCATTACCATGCTGCAGTGCTTCCCAAGGGCTGAGCAGTTTGTAGCACCTTTGGATCTGTCTGTGCATTACTTTAGCTTAGATCAATTTTCTCCAGGTCCTGCGGGGGCCAGCTCAGCTGGCAGCATCCGAAGCCCCTGGACAGCACATGAAACTGAAGCACCACTGATGCACGCACAAGTGAGGGACAAGCAGCTGCTGATTTCTGCAAAACTATTGCATCTTGGCTTAAGAGGAGAAGGCACAGGGAGGGCTTGCATACCATCGCAGCCATGAAACAGAGGTGCCCAAAGCCACTCTGATGGGCTGAAGAACCAGTGGAGTGAGCGTGGGTCTCAGCTGCTGCAAACTCACCTGCAGAGATGTCTCCAGGATGGTCAAAAGGAGTTGGACACACCTCATGGGGCACGTGCAGCCAACACACCTCTTCCTTCAGCCAGGAGATGGTCAGAAACTAGGGCTCAGACCCAGGTTGCTTGGCTGGTGGTTCTTCAGGCTGGGTGTTTGGTTCCAGAGGAGAGGACACTGGAGGATGCATGTGGCAGTGGTACCCAACCTCATAAAGGCACTAGAGGCCTGGGGGAGGCAGAGGGGACCTGCAGAGAGGCAGACCTGGTTGCAATGTTGCAATGAAAGCTGAAGAGCAGCAGAGCACGGAGCATCCATCTGGACCCGTCCTCTCCTTGGCAGCAGGAGGAAAGCACTCCCAATTCATGATCACAGGTTCTCCAGAAACACATCCCCTTGATGAGCACCCACAGGGGGAGGCAGGGTCTTTCCCTCCAGACCTCCCTTCCCATGGGGGTGTGCAGGAACCTGACCATTTACACCAGCTAAAATCCAGCCAAACAGCTACTGGGGTCCTGCATGGTGAAAAATCCCCAAACTCCAACTTGCAGCTGGTTAAAATCCACTAATATCCCCAGGCAGCTGGAGCGTGGGGAGGCCCTGGGACACCCCCTCAGCCATCGAAGGTGCTGGGGTCCTGCCATGGTCCCCTTGGCACCTGGCTCAGAAAGCTGCAGTTGTTACCTCTCTCCACTGCCCCCCAACATTTTTTTCTTTTCTCCTTGGGATTAAACAAACCCTGCGGTGTTTCCAGCATGACTAATTCCATAATGACAGCAATATCCCCTGCCTCCTGTGCAGCCCAGGAAGGTGCCAAGTGCCATTAACGTGCTGGTACACATTACTATTGTATAATAATCAGCTGGATCTTCCTGGGGGAAAACGAGCTGAATTAGACAGTCTCCCTCGCTGGAATAGCAGAGACCAACGGGGATTTCCACCAGAGAGATTGTTATAAAAGGAAAATCCATATGACGCCATCAGAAACCACCTTGAAAAACTGCAGTTTGTCTGGCAAACACCATAAAAGGAGTCTGTATCACTATCTAATGCACATTTCTGTGGCTGTGAAAGCAAAGGGGCTCTTTTCTTCAGTCCTCCCATGCTTCATACTCTGTTACTCTCACACCCTGCATGGTTCAGTTCATTTCTTCACTCCAGGTCTGAACCTATGGCAAAGGATACAGTAGGGTTTATCCAAGACCACTTGAACTGAGTTGAAATGAGTCCGTGTATCTGTCCTGGGATGCTAAAGGAAAGGCTGGACAGCCCAGGGACCACACCTGGAAAAGCTGAGCACAACCCCCAAGACTCCTACTGAGATAAACTGCAAGAGGGCAGATTTAGACTAGACATTAGGAAGAAATTCTTTCCTGTGAGGTTGGTGAGACACTGGCCTCCTGTGAGGCTGGTGAGACACTGGCCCAGGTTGCCCAGAGAAGCTGTGGATGCCCCATCTCTGGAGGGGTTCAAGGCCAGGCTGGATGAGGCTTTGAGCAACCTGGGCTGGTGGGAGGTGTCCCTGCCCATGGCAGGGGGTTGGAACTGGATGATCTTTAGAGTCCCTTCCAACCCAAACCGTTCTGTGGTTCTATGATCATGGCACAAGGCTTTGCCCCTTGGATACCCCATCTCTGAAAGAAGGGGTGGTGCTGTGACGTGGTGTGTGACATGTGGCTGTCACATACCAAAGAAAAGGACTGGCTTAGTCTCTGTCCCATCATCCCAGAGCAATTTTTGGACAAGTACACATAGTCTTGTTACTGATGCCTTACCAAAGAAATGTGTGGCAGGAGGAAGGAAATCTCACCTGCAATACCTCTAACGTAATTCCTTTCCTCGTGCCCGAAATTGAAAGCCAATGACTGGAAACGCAGCCGAGAAAGGCTTTAACTCCCAGCAGTTAAGTGTTGAAAACTGACACACCTGATGATGGATAGTACCATGCGAAACATCTCTTTAATTTCATCGCTGTTGCCAGTGATAACAGCCTTTGTTGGCTCTGATTTCCGGGCTGGCTCTCCTGAACCAGGGACAGGCGTTCCCCATCCCCTCCTCCTGGGATTCACGGCTCTGGGTACAGCCCTACGCCAACGTTCCCGTATACCCTTGCAGTCCCTCCTTTGCTCATCTACTAAATTTCCCCGACTTGGAAGCGCTAACTCCAACATGGGGCGTATGAATGTTCCAGATGACTCTGTTTATTATTAATAAGTTTCTATACGTGTGTGAAAGTCCCTGCAGCTCCCTGCAAAATGAACCTCCAGATGCAGATTTTGTATTTCTTCCCTTGGCCAGCTTTCCCCTCTCTGCAGAGCACGACGTAAATGTGTTTCTAGCAGCACGTAGAGGCTAACGAGCAAAGAGGGACCAGATCAGCCTCTGGGATCTTTCTTTGCCTGTGACCAAAGGTGTTTTCGAAGTCCTGGCTGATCAGTTAATTTGGAGTGTTACATGGGTTATTTCCTGCCCACCACAACTATTGTTTTATAGCCTGAAGAATGATGTTTGCTCACATCAGGTTGGTTTGGGAGATGGATGCTGGTTAGGACGCCATCCAAGTAAATCCAACACTCGCATTTAATAAGAGCGTTCAGTGTTTGTCAAACGCTTACTGAAGAACTGTGCAATGTTTTGTTAGTATCATTATCCCCATTTTACAGAAAGCAGACAGTGAAAGGCAGACCACAAGTGGAACAAGCGCAGAGCTGGGACCAGCACTGAAATCACGAGTCCCAGCATGGTGCCTTTCCCCATGATCTGTGTGGAGAACAGAAGGAGAAGAAGTTTTTTAGGAGAATCTTTTTTTTTTCTGGGGAAACAACAGCCTTTTTGGAGTACCAGCAAGACTTTTATTATTTATTATTTTTCATCTCAGCCAGGCTGGATGAATTGTTCTCCAGTGGAAGCCCCAGAGCTGCCTCTGACGCTGTGCTTTTCGATAGCTTTGATCTGCGGCACAGCAGTTGCCCAGGGCTTTTTGTTGGGCTACCTGAGCAGAGAGCTCTCAGTTTCCTCTCCCATAAAGAAGTTTCCCCAGGCTTTGGTGTACACACGTCCAGAGACCCACCACCATGCAGGAGACACACACCCAAGCTCTGCCTTGTGTTTCCAACATCCCACAGCTCCTGCGCTCTGCTTGACTTGCATCGGGGATGTAAAATCCCTGCTGGGTGTGGAAGGACCCTGGGCAGGTTTTACACTCTTACATGTTGACAGAGGATGGCTAATACGATGGACAATGTCGGGTGGTTCACACACATATACACGCTCCTTGTCACAAATGTCCCATTGAAGGAAATCAAATTGACCTCCACTCTATTTATCATCACCGTCACTTGCACTCCTTGTCAGAGATCGATGACTGCTCCTGATATTTGCCCCCTCCCCAGAACTCAGTCAAGTTCCCGCTGTATTTTTTGGAGAGATGCAATCACAGAGCCATAGGCAATCGGACAGATTAATTCCTGATTACAGAGCAGAAGATATGGCCAGCGTTTTCTCAAATACCACAATCAGCTCTTTTAGGCGGCCATAAAATATCATACTGCTCATATAATGACTGAAATTCATCTAAAACACCAGGAGGATTTAAACTCCTTCTAGGGATGACTCTCTGCTCCTCTGACCTTCCTCACAGATCTATTCTGCACGCTTTTTTGAGTTAAAATCCCCCTCCTTGTACCCAGGGGACCAGGGAATGCAGAATTCGGGATTAAATCTTCCAAGCTCTCCGTAAGTGTGACAGAAACATTCCCCTGCTGTTGACATCCAGGTTTTCCTGACACATTTTCCTGCTGTCTCTTGCTGACTTTGTCACACTTGGTGGGCATGCATAGATGAGGAATTAATTGGTCGATGCAGGATTGCTTGGAAAAAGTCAAGTGAGAAATGCCTTTCATATAGCATCAGGCTGGATTCAGTATTTGAAATCACAGAAGTGTTGTCACGGGACGTATTTGCTTGGTAAGTCAAATCAAAAAAAGAGACAAGAGTGAGCGCTTAAGTGGGCTGGTTTGTACCGGCCGGTTCTGATTCAGGAAGATCTCCATCAAAGCCCAAAAAATCAATGCTAAGGATGCCTCTGCAACCCGCTCCGTGCTGTTGGATCCCTCGGGGTCCTGAACGAGTTAAATGAAACCCTGAAATCTCCCTCAGTGCCTCCTCCTAGGGGCTGCCTCCATCACGTAGACCTGTTCCCAAAGGATTCTCCCCACATCTTCATCTCCTGCCCCACGCAGTCAGCCTGACCCAGCAGCTCCATGGTGCGGGAGCCGTCATAACTCTGGACAGCCCATGGTCCTTTCACCAGGGGCATGGTGTCCCCCACACGGTGGCTACCTGAAGCCCCTTTCCACGTGCCCAGCTCTCTGCCTGCTGCCCCTCCACACCGCAGCCCTCTGGCAGGGTACGCATCCCGCTCGCAGCCAGTGTGCCAACCTCCCCTGGCCCCTGCTGGCAGCCCGCTCAGGGATGGGTCACAGCTAGTGTCCCCTCACCCGGCCACTGGCCCCTCCAGGGGGTCTGCATTCCCATGTGAGACCTGCACAGGTGGAACAGAGAGGCTTCCCAAGGTCCCTCCTTCCCCCTCTCTCAGCACGAGGGATGCTCGCATGGAGGAGGAAGGATGCTCACATGGAGGAGGAACATATGTGTGGTTTTGGTAGAAAAGCAGCGAGCTGTGTGGCACCTGTTTTGGACATCTCCCACGCTGGAGACCTTTTCCATCCTTTTATTCCTGTACCTGACAGAGAGCTAAGCCGCTCTGCACGCACAGGTTATTTTTAGAAGGCTGCACAGTCAGAGGCACTCTTTCAGTAGCCAAAGTAAGAGGACACCAAATGGTCCTGACCTTTCTCTCCAAGGCCCCACGTCGGGCCCATGAATTGAGCAGAGCAGAGGGTGGAAGGAGGGAAGGAAGGAATTTGTATATATTTGTTTGGCCGCCTGCCCTTGCCTGCGGCTTGAGTTTATATAAAGAAGGTGAGGCCACCACGCAGGGATGAAGGTTTGTTGGCCATCACAGGGTTTGGAAGCTCAACTGACAAGGTCACTGGCTTGAAAACACTTTCAGAAACCTCCCCAACAGGTCTCTTGGAGATGCTTCTCCTCAGCTCACCCAAGCGCCAACCTGAACGTGCACAGTGATGCCCTAGAGACACTGTGATTTTGTTTTCCCGTGTCCTTATGACACCCCTGTGCCACGACAGGAGCACTGACACGGTTCTGCATGCATCCAAGCCATCACTTAAAAATCATAAAACACAAAATAGCAAGGGGCTGGTCCTTGCTTGCCCTGAAAGGCAGATAAAAGGAGTCCCACATCTACTCAGCCTTGTGCAGAGCCTCAGCTGTCCTTCTCCTTCTCTTAAATCCAATCTCATCCATGGAGGCGCAGTGTTTATTTCCTCACTGTTGGATGTCACCGCACCTGCAATGCACACTGCTGTGACCAGCTCTGCCTGGAGAACCCCTTGGCTGTGGTTTGCAGGGCAGCGTTTAGCAAACAGCCCAGCTCTTCCCCCCCAGCCCACCTCCCTCCTCTTCCCACCCCTCGACGGGCGATTGCACAAGGCTGGGCGCTGCAGGCAGGGTGGTAAATCCCGACTTGAGCTATCCAGATCTGACCCCCTGCTTTTCCTATGGACTTCAGAAACAAATTGCTGCCATCCTCTCTCCCTCAGATTCACAGCTGTATAGTGGCACTATTTCACTTTAAAAACTGCGCACAGTCCCCAGGCATGGAGCGGGGCCCGTGGCACTCACTGCTACACAAACATAAGAAAAGGAAAACCGACTCCAACAAACTTACTAGATAATTTTAAGAGAGGAGAGAGCACACCGATGCAGGTGAGCAGGGTAAGAAGATACCTGCTGTGCTTCTTCCCTGGGCTTTATAACCTCCTCGCCCATCAGCAGCAAATATGACAGACTGCAGGCGCAGTGCTGCAATTCGGATAATTAATATCAACAGCCTCCCTCTCCACCTCAGCCCTTGCTCGGATGTGAAAGCCACGCCAAGGAAGCCTCTAACGTGCCCAGAGCTGCTGCAGACAATGGGGAGGCTGGATCCCCGGGAGGGCCGCGGGAGGAGAGGAGGAGTCGCTGCTCCGTGACCCGTCAGCTCTCCCCAGCATAAGGACGCCTTTGTTTGCTTCTCCTTCAGCCTCCCGTTACCCAGAGGGGGAGAGGCAGGAGACGGAAGAAACCTGGGATTTTCAAACATTTTCTGACTCAGAGGCAGTGGGAGAGAAGGAAAAAAAATTTCCCGCACCCAGCCAGGCTGAAATAAACAGGCTGGGGAGGATGCAGGACTTGCCTTGGCCCAGAGCAGAAATTGTGCCTGATGAACACAAGTGCCCGTGCAAACCCTTAAGGACTTGGCGGGTCTGCTTGGTTATTTCCCCCCAAATCCATCACAGGCAGCACCTTGCCTGGAGGCAGCATCACCCAGAGCCTCACATTACCAGGGTATGGTGATGGGGGCTGGAAGCTTTCCTCCAGGCAGACAGGGATGTGCAAACCCATCAGCTTCCCCTTGGCCCAGGCACAGCCCCCCAAGCTGCCCCAGGCCAGGGGTTTCCCCTTGTTGGGCCATTCATCCCCCAGCTCCTGTCTGTGCGGGGCTGGAGCTGAAGGAAAAGTTTTCTGGCCCCAGGGTCTGCTCTGAAACAGAGGCTTCCTGAGAAGTTTATTCAGAGGTTTGTCAATTTGGGGGATTTTTTTCCCCCTCAGTTATTTTGAACAGAAGTTTAAATTACACCAAATGCCTCCCCGGTCCCTCCTTTTCCTCCTGTGCAATTGCTACATGGGACTAGAATTACGTCAATGTTGAGATTTCACCCGAACATCAGGAGGAATAAAGGCAAAAAATGCCATTAATCATCTCCAATTGCTTTTATTTATCAGGTATAAAAGAGCAACTGGAAGCTAAACAGGCACGTGGGCAGGTATGTTCAAAGGGACTGCTGTCATTTCATGGGTGAAACGACACGGAGTTTTAGCATGAGGCTGAATTTAGGGTGATGCTGGCAGAGAGCTCCAGGGCTCTTCCCAGGTTCAGAAGGAAAAGCTGAGGACAACTGCTCTTTGACTAAACTCAGTCAAACAGTGCAATGGCTGTTCTTAACTTGTAGACAGGTCCAAGGCAGCAAAAGCAGCTCCAAACCTGAAGAAAAGGATCATGTGCCTGAAATCTTGCCTGATTTTTTCCAACTGTATCATCTAGTCTAACAAAAGGCAATAACTCCTCCTCCTAACCTTGCCTTACTCAGAGCCTGAAAACACCAGAGCTTCAGCAATGCTACTATAACAAAGGGAATGAGTCATTCATCAAAGCAGGCGTTTGTGCTCGAGACCTTCAGAAAAAAAAAAATCAAAATCTGCATATTCATTTATTCTTTTATTTAGCCAAAAAGATGTTTTACCTGTACCAAATGATAGGGAAAAAAAAAACCACAAAAAACAAAAACCAAAAAAATTCCAAAAACCAACACCAAAAAACTTGCAGCTCCTTGAAATTCAAAATCTGGGTGTAAATGGCTGAAAGATATATCTGGGCATGAATAACGTAATTTTTCAGCCATAAGCAGAACAGTGGGAACAAAGGACTTGCCGAAGGATTACAGCTAGAGTAAACTCTGGGGAAATCACTTCAACAGCTAGAGGGATGGAAGGGCACCCAAACATCAGGAAATGGCACCCAAAAACTGACAGTATCCAGATTTCCTGAGCACGCTGGGCAATGAGGAAGCTGCTGCAACTTCATACCACAAATACTGATCGTCTGCATATATAAAAAGAAAGCCACATGGCTTGAGACATTTTCTCGAGTGACAGAGAAGTGGTGACCACAAGGTGGGCACGTTGTCAGCTGCAGAATTTTAACAACACTTCAAAAGCCCTTTTAAAAAATAGGTTAATGCATATGGCCTCTAGTCTATAAGGCAAGCACATGCTCTTGCTTCAAAGACATTTCCCTAGATCTTCTCTCTCTCTCTTTTTTTTTTTTTTTTTTTTTTTTTTTTTTTTTTT
>WKFP01014335.1:506951-535432 GCA_011057875.1 Pterocles orientalis
CCCCAAAAAACCCCTACCTTGGCTTCTCTTTACAAAATTGAGCTGATGTCAGTTGTCAGTGGAAGCAGGAGCAGACCCATCAGGGAATTTGCAAGGTGTGTTGAACCTGAGGTCAGTGATGGGACCACAGAGCATAGCCCTGGGACGTGCAATTTACTTTTATTGCCCTTCATAGAAAGCATGAGGGTGACATATCTTAAAACTGATGTCCTCTCTTGATCTGCGACCAAACCCTCAACAAGACAAGCTTTTCTAGACTGCTCCATCAGCTCACTGTGGTGCTGCCTCCAAGGACTGCACACAGGAGCATCCTCTCCTCCCATCCTCAGGCTGGCACTGACAGCGGAGCCACCAAGGAGATGACTCACCGAGGTGCTGAGCACCTTCACTGTTCCCACTGAACCCTAATTTACGTAACCACCATGGATTAAAGCATGTCTAATTAAGGACAGGTGTTAGATCTGATGGGGACCCAGTTTTTGTTCTGGTCACACACTATCTGGCTGGGCAAGTCCAACGTCCTTCACCTAGCTTCAGGCTTCCAAACTGAACTGTTTTCTTCCTTTTCCAACAGAAGTTCAAAGCATACAATTCACCTAAAAGATGAGAGTATAGAAGAACCCAGTTTTCAGACCCTCAGAAATATTTTTTCTCTCTGTCCCAGGTATTTACATGAAAGTGCTGGGTCCCAGCCAGGATTCAACAGCTTCAACCAGGACCCTTCTCTGTAAGGACTGCTTCGCACTGCTAACCTGATCTTTACTTGAAGGCGCAGCCTTGAGCAACGTGGCACTGGAACCGGTCCCACCTCTTCCACATATTGCTGTGTAGCCTGGAGTGAGTCACCTAACCTCCCTCAAATGCCCATTGTCCAGGTAGGGAGACACGGATACTCCCTTTCTGCCATTGTTTGGCTGATGGGTTTGTAAGGTCTCTGCAGTGGCATCCGTCCACTAATAGGTGTGGACACATTTCTGACATGGGAATAAATAACAATAGCAATATTTGGTTTCTATAAGGCACTTTACCACAAGCAAGTCTGGAAGTGCTTTCTAAAAGGTGTAAAATATCATTATTCTTGATAGGTAAATGAGGTCTCAACCCTGGCAGGAGTGTCTAGAGACTGCCACAGTGCCTTTCATCCACTGTTGTCTTTGAAATACAGTAAGCAAGCAAATTGCCTCGTAGGATCACCCGGGGCTGAGGGCCACCGCTGGTTCATGACTTTCATCCATCAGAGCGCTTTCACAGACACGTCTCCCTGACCTCCAGGACAGTCGTGCGCCCGCTTAGTTTACAAACAAGCTTCAGAAGGCACCTGCTGGGCTGGCACCATGGAGAGGCTCAAGTTTCACTTCCCAAAATGATGAAACACTTGTTTAGCACTCCTTTGGTTGGATGGTGCCATGAAGTTATTTAACCCTGCCAAGGTTTTATTATGAGAAAAGACAAAACAGTGAGGTCTAGTATGATTTGGGCTTTTTTTTGGTACTTAAATATAAATAATTACAAAAAGAGAAGTACTTGACTAACACTGTGATGATCAGGGCATGTGCAGGACTGTGCAGCACGGAGAGCATCACAGCCGCCCACCCTGACGCCATCATCACGGGGCCAACACGACCTTGAAGATCCATGAAAGGTCTCCAGTAATAGGTCACAGCATGGATGCAGCAAGGGCTTCCCAGGGTCTCACAGCTCCCTTCCAGCATGGGTTGGGTTTGTAGGATGCAGAGCAACCAGCTCTGTCAGCTTTCTCATTAGAGGAAAAGAGGCTGCTGCCAGGTCAGGCTGGGAAAGCGGGGTGCTGTGAGCACCATCTGTGCTGCAAACACAACAATGCCGAGGGAGCGAGAAGCGGTCTACCAGCCAGGCAGAATACGAGCCCAAGGGCAAAAGCAGGGATATCTGCCCAAGAAGAAGGAAGAAATCTCTCCCCCAGCACACCCTGCAGTCTCACAGCCTCTAAGAGCTGGTGATTTGGACAACGCAGACACCCAGTGTGGCAGTGCCCTGGGGTGAATGCAGGGAGCCACACACAGAGGTGGCCACGATGGCAGCAGGGATGTTGGTACCTCCCCCAGCCCCAGCAACACGTGCTACGGTGAGGCCCCAGCTCTGCGGGCACCTCATTGGGATGGCAGGCGACACCGAAACCCCATCCTTTCACAGCAGAGAATGAAGCAGCAGGGAGTACACGTCTGCATGTGACCCGGGTGACACAAGCCTGCAGGCACAAATTACATACTGTACAAGTGACATTTGCTGTCATGGGGGGAGGTTTGAGTGAGGCTGTTTAAAATTCAGCTAAACTCTGCCTGGAAAGAGGATGGCATGTGGTCTTCTTTTCTTTTTCACTCACCGGGTTAACACTGTGATGTTTCTAGCAAGGAAATCCCTTTCCTGCTCCCAGATTTGGTTTTGCCCCAGAGGTGGGATTCACATGTTGCATCTGATTCTCTGGCTGCTGTGCAAGCTCCAGGCCAGACTCCCTGTCAGTGAGCACCACAGGAATTGATTTACACCATCAGAGAGTCTGAGTTAGAGTACCTAGACCTAGTGCAGCTCAGAGGATACGCAGTAGATTTGTTCTACCAGCTCCACTGTGCAGATGGAGAAACTGAGGCACAGTGACTCCATGTGTCTTCCCAGTGCACGCACTGATAACAAGATGTCATAACACAGATCATAGAATCACAGAATGGTTTGGGTTGGAAGGGACCTTAAAGATCATCGAGTTCCAACCCCCTTGCCATGGGCAGGGACACCTCCCACTAGCCCAGGTTGCTCAAAGCCTCATCCAGCCTGGCCTTGAACCCCTCCAGGGATGGGGCATCCACAGCTTCTCTGCTCACCTTGTTGACATCACCCGGAATGGCATCCACCTCCTGTTCTACAGCACCTCCAGGGAGAGTGATGAAAGAAACAGTAGCCAGGCACAGAGGCACTAGGTGACAGTGAGTAAGGGGTGCCTTAGCACTTTTCTGGGTGGTGGTTCAACCTCTTTCCTTGCTTCATGTGCAACAACCAGTATCAAGGGACTTCTCTCTCACTCAGCCCTGAATCCTACTGACTTCACGTGTCCTATGTGCATATCTTCTCAGCATCTCTCGCATGGGATGTGATGACAAGATCATGACCAGTGAAGTCATATAAAGTGTCAGGACTCATTCCGAAGGAGGTGAGACTACCTGCTAGCTGCCCAATTGCATCCAGCCTTCCTTCCTCTGCACTCTCTCCCGTGCCTCTTTCCAGGCTGTTGCTGTTTCAAAGGAGGAGAGAGAGAAGACCCAGCAGATGAAAGAAGGTATTCTGAAGAAAGCAGACAAAATGGTTCAAGAAAGGCATCTGTTCTGGGTTACACTGAAGCAATAGTTAAAATTCAAAGTTGCTTCCACCAGGAGAAATTATTGTGCATGAAAGATCTCTGCAGTGCAATAGTGTTCATTGAGAAAGTTATTTTTTTCTCTACGGTGGAAACAAAATGAAAATTGTTTCTGAGTTCACAACTCCAATTAATTTTCTAGATAACTCAAGACATGACAGTAAAATGTATCATTGCTCTACTTCTCTCCACTTTCTCAGCAAATGCTGACAGCATTCCCGTGACTACGTTCATTGGATAGATCCTCTCCAGTCTCCTGGTCTTTCTCACGCTCTTTCATGGACACACATACTTTGATACACCGTTAAACTGTCACATTCATATGTGGCTTGCACATAGCTTTGCTTTGATTTGTTGTAAATGATGATGTTATTAAGTCAGTTATCTCGTAACACGGAATTACTTAATAATTTGCTCCATTTGTCCTCATTGACGGAAACAATGTGTTCAACCACGTGTTATCTCAGTTCCTAAGAATTTTAAGCAATCTTGCAAGGCCTTGAGCAGCTCCAGCTGTTTATTTTATCAATGGGACAATCAGAATACATGAATCACCGCACTGCTAAAGGATCCTTCAGTCTACTGAAGAGAAGCAGGACATAAACTGAAGCCAGAAGTTCAAACCAGGCAAATTCAGATGAGGCCATTACTAGTCACAGGGAAAATCTACCAAAGGAATTGGTGGACTGCCTACCTCCTGCAGATGCAATTCTTCAGTGTAAATGACTGTATCTACAGAGAAAAGCCAACTCTGACTCCCATCTTGCTGTGCACCTTTTAGACCCTTTAGGGATCTAGTCTACGCGGTCAGAACCAAAGGGTTATTCTTGTCTTCCTGAAGAAGACATCTAAAATCTGGCAGAGGAATCAAGCCCCGGGAATGCACATTTCCTACCACCCATGGTTAAGGGAGCCGGGAGTGGCCGCAGTAGATATATCTAAATTATGAATGTTTAGTTAGGAGAGAACTCCACTTTTGGTGCTCAGCTCACTTTCCAAACAGACTTGTCTAGCAATATTTGGGTTATGTTAGGTTTCACACACATATCTGCTGGTAGATATAATAAAAGACCTATGGAGACCTGCACTTCTCTGAATTTGGTGTCATCCAGACCTGCGTCTCCTTTACGTCCTTTGTCATGTCTAACACTTCAGATGCCATAGGCATCCTGGTTATTGGCTGTCTGGATAACTTATCTCACAAACCAAAAAGTGCCAATGCTAGAAATGCTTAGTCCCTCTTAATGCAGTCGACAGAGTTGTTAATCCAACCAAACTAATCCTTCTCTGGGGTCCATTGACTGGATGGACAAGATCTCCACTGACTGTAACTCAGACTCTCAGTGCTCATGTGGACACCACTCTTTAGACACTTGAATTTAGCTGTCTCCATCTGTGAGCTGCACCCTACCCTTCATATCATGCAGGGAGCTCAGCTCAGTTGACGACACATAGATATCTCACACTTCTTGAGGGTCTTTGGGGGTGTCTTGCCCCACTTCCACCAGCTGCTCCAGGAGGAAGGGAGCCTGTACACCTGTGTCATTTCCTACCAGACCTGTGTGGATTTCTCAGATTCCCACAGAATCTAAAAAGCCCTCCATCCATCTCCATTTAAGCAACTGAACAGTGTTTTCCAGGAACATACACACTACTCAAGAATGCATTGCTGGACACAACGCAGAAATACACGGGTGAATTTTTATGGCCTGCGTATACAAGTGCTCAGACTCAAAGATCAAATGGTGTTTCTGGCCATAAAGTTTCTAAATGCTCTTTACCTTTCTTACAGGATGTTTGCTTTGCTCAGCTCATTGGTGTAGGCAAGACACTTTTACCGTGCTTTATCACAGGATCTCAAAGTGTAAATTATTTATATGAACAGCTATGTTTATTCTATCAATGGGAACACTCACTGAAGCTAAAATATAGTCAAACAAGATGCACCAGGACAGAAAACCACAAGCTGCATTTCATGCATGTCTATAAACAAACTAAGCTTATCAGAAAAACGGGTCTAAACTGTAAAAGGGCCAAAGCAAACCTTTGATTACACAGCTTCAAGCCCATAGCCAACATGACTATTAGACTCTTTTCAGATGAGCAAGTTAGAATCCAGGAAGGAGAAAAAGAAAACCAACAGCAGGCACATAATCAGGTGAACCAAAATGCTTGTCCATGCCATCAACACCCAAGTGACAAATCCACTCGGCCACCAGCAGAGCAAGTGGCTCAGCAATCCACCCAGGGGCTGAAATTCAGCACCCTATGATGAGTCACTGAGGCTAAGAGTCGAATTTGGGGTGGCTGGGAGCAGAGAGGACAATCTAGTGCTGCCACAGTGCCTGCTCTCTCCGGGTAGATGCTGGCCACCCAACTGGTCCAGCACTAGAGGGTGACAGTGAGATGGGCTGATGGAGCCACACAGCTGGGACAGGTCTTGCTGATGGAGATGGAGGGGTTGGAAGTGGTGATCACAGAGAGGTAAGAGCAGGCAAGAGCAAATGAAGGGGCAAGTAGTGCTACCCTCACCACCCTTGCTATGGGGCATTTGAGGGGCTGGGCTGCACAGAGAAGAGAGCAGCAGGTGTGCTGGGACAAGAAGAAATGAGGTGGCATCGAGCTTTGCGAGAGAGCGGGGCTGTGGGACTGGAGCTCAGGGAAGGCAGTGAGGAGGCCGGTGGAAGGTGTTTTCTGCCTCACACAGGATGAGCCAGGATGGCAAGGAGCCAACCTACTGCTCTGCTTGTGCACGCAGAGCAGGACGTGCATCCAATAAACTCCACATGTTACTGTCAAAGCCTGAGTGGCTTGTATTAAGCAACTACATTACACACTTTTGAATGCACAATGCAATAGAAGCCCAGTGTAAGCTATAAACTCACAGCTTGCTGCTTCTCCAGTTCAGGACCTCATCTTCTGGACATGAACATGCAAAACCCTGCCAGAGCAGCCCGTGATGGCAGGAGCCAGACCTGCTGCCCGTGTCAGTTGGCACTGAGCCTGGGACTTCATGCGTACGGAGAGCTTACAGCAGGTCAGCTCTGCCTGAATAGTGCTTGTAGTCCCAGAGGGGCCATGCCCCGTCATGCATCACTTGGTAAAGATGTAGTGAATTTTTTTTTTCCTTTAAAGCTCCAATATTTTTGGAATCTTTAATCAAAACTGTAAAGCCTAAGAGCAGGTTCTCTAGCAAATGATGTTAGGTATCTAGTGGTTAGAAAGGATCAGCAGTCAAGACTCCTGGGCCCCATTTTCAAATCTCCCACTGACTCTTTGAGTGACCTTGAAGAAGTCAATTAATTTCTGTGTCATTTTCCAGACAGGTAAAAATGAGGAGATAATTCTTCCCCAGCTCGCTGGGGGATTGTGAAACTTAATTGTTTGCAGGGCACTTTGCTATCCTCGGATGAGAAGCAAAGCACCGTTGCTATACCGCAGCTGGAAGAAGACTGAAGCTCAGCATGGAAAGCCACGAACACTTCAGGACCGAGACTGCACTGCTCAGAGGGCATATCTGTCTTTGCTGCAAGGAGGCAGAATGCTCGACCCTGCATCCCATGCCCTACACGTACAGATAGCAATTTTCCAGTAAAGAAAACTAGCAGTGCTCTGCACCTGGGGGTCCAGCTCTCCCCACCAGCTGCCCCAATGCTGCCCTGCCCCAGGCTTCCATCAGCTCTGGAGGCTGGTGTCACCTTGCAGTCATGTCACGGAGAAAAAGGCAATGAGAAGGAACCAGCTGCCTCCATCCAGAGCCACTCACACGTGTCCATCTTGCATTTCCCCAGGCTCCCAGCTTTGGCACAGTTGCTGATCCTCACCAGTAGCGTGCTGACACTTTACCAATGGGGATGCATCACCAGCTGGCAGCCTCTCAGCATCCAGCCACAGCTATGAAGTCCCATCTGGGCTATCAGCTGCTTTGTGGAGCCTACCAAAAAAAAAAAATCCTTTAGGGTCTTAGCTTTGCTGGAAAATGGAATATTTTCACATATAGAATGAGGTGATCCTTTCGCTGGGGTGTTCTGTTGAGGTCAGTGGAGCTGCATCACGCCGTGCCAGCCTGCCCTGGGGTGTAAAGGACTCCTGGAGGAAAGGATCTCTGAGTTTATATACGTGTGAGTTTATTTTTGCCTTGAAGGCAAGTTCATCACTGCCCTGTCTACAGAGCTGATCACTGCACAGGTTTCCCCGGGCAGAAGAGAGGAAGAGGAGCTGTCACTGGGGAGCAACATCCAAATTAACCTGCTTACCAGGTGGCTCTCCAGCACCGGGAGAGCGGCTGTTTGTTTGCTTTGGGCATTTTTTCTGTGCAAGGAGTAACTAGACATGAGTAAAATACAGAAAATTTTGCTCCCACTGGAAATTTCAGCATTTCAGAGGCCAGTCAGCATCCCAGATAAGGCCAGTTCATCAAAATTACATTCTGGTTGAACTCACTTTAAACCACTGGATTCTCCCCAGTGAAAAAAAAAAAAAATTAAAAAGGGAGAAATGGTGGAAATTTTCTTTTACTTACACAAAACTTCCCTTTTAGGGAGATTGTATTTTTCACTTGTTCCAGTCCCAAACTGCTCCGGAGCTAATGCCAGGAATTCCCTCATCTATTTATACTCATTTTTGCTGTCTGGGTCTTATTGTACCTGGCATTTGCTGTGACATATAACCATGTTGCAAATAACACCGGGAACATTTACCTTGTGGAAGTGTCATGGAGGGAAGGTTTCCACCAGACCCTTTGTTAACCTGCTGTCACCAACCTGCAGGGACATTCCCAGGTCCCTTCGACCCTGCCAGCAATGGTCCAAAGCCCTGTGGCTTTTTGAACCCTGCAGCTGCAACAGCGTGGGTGTATTTTTAGGGGGCTAAATGCTCTTTCTGCTGAAAGAAAGCAGCAACACTGTGAATTTCTGTCAGTTTTGCCAAATGAATTCATTCAGAATTAAAAAACATAAGTTGCTTGAGACGGATTTCACTATGAAATGTCTCCTTGTTCAGAGATTTCCTTTCACTCTGTTTTTCTTCTTAACGTGAAAAACGCTTAAAAGTGAACTGAAATGTTTTCTCTGGGATTAAGTGAAGCTGTTTTATTCGATCAGGAACAATATAGATGTGCGTAATTATCTTTCAGCATTGCCAGCAAACCAAAACATCTCTTACTCACCTCGTTGTAATTGAAAGCGTCGTGGGACACCCCATTAAAATTGAAGCCGTTTGCAATTGGCTTGAATCCAAACAAGTAACTCTGAACTGAAACTCTAGTTCTTACAAAAGGAGCCATGAAAACATTACCAGAATGAATATCTGTCAGAGCCTACTTCAGGAGACAAAACTGCCAAATGGTGGTTCTGAATCTACTCTCATCAAGGCTGCTGTAATTACAAGTAAAATTTTAAAAAAATTGCTGTTTTCTTGGTATGAAGCTAATGTCAACGTGAGACACACCAGATCCGGGATGAGGTTCATCTGATTGGGTGTAAATGTCTATATTTGAGTTCCCTTTGCAGTCAGAGAAATCTAGTTATGATGTGGTGTCCAGGGAACAACTCATCTCCTCCTGAAATAGGTGTCCAAAACAGTTCGGCTAAACCACACCTTGAAAATACTTTTGTCTCTCCAGCCCAGGGTGACCAGCTCTGGTGGAGACACTGGGGGTGTAGATGTGCAGGAAGGAAAGCAGGTGCCTAAATATAGACATCTCAAGCCCTTTGAGATGCCTTGGTGTATCTCACCTGGCTTCTAGCTGCCACTGAAGAAGGGCACAGGTCTCGCACAGACCCCATCTCCTCTCTGCCAGCCTCATGGGGCATCTAAAGTGGCACTTGATGGCTGATCCCTTCCCCTGAAGTTGCACAAGATTAAAATAATTTCCAGAGTCTTCAGGAAGGCAGGACTTGGAAATGAGCGATTTGGAAGTGCTCCTGGTGGGACCGTATTTCCAAAGATGGATCACATAACGACAGCCCACAGTGTGACAGTGCTGCCCAGATTTTCGGGAGGTTACCCAGTCGAGCAGGTCAGTCTCCTGTTACCTTACATAAGACACGTGGTGAGACGAGGAATTGCTGCGGAGACTGTATGGCGCTTTCTTGGAAGGTCCCTGTGTTAACATTCAACCTTTTGTCACCTTCTGTATAATCGCTTCCGTGATCGTCCTGCTGACAAGTCACACCTCTTGCTTTGAGGGGGGGGCAGCACCATGCCAAACCGCCCTCCCTCATTGCCACGGCAGAGCTTGCTTGCATCACGCTGGGAAGCAGGAGATTTACACCAGGGGGATTACACAATCACCCCAGATAAGAGGAATCTAACATGTCAGCAGTGTCCACGTCTTTATCTCTGGAGGAAAGACATATAGGAACATGCAGATTTTTGTGGGGTTGATAGAAAAACATCCTTCCCCCGCAGTTCGCCTGAACGTCAGTGGTGTCGAGTGGATAGCACCATCTGACCAACAGCCTCAGTGCTGTTTATCTGGTATTACACCAGAGCTGGCACTGCTTTAAATCACTCATTTCCTTTTCACTGACATTTATAATCAATAGAGATATTTTATGTTTACACAGCTTCTTACGTCCTAAGGATCCCATGGTGTGTTATAAAGCATGATCCAGACGCTGCTCTCCTGTTCTGCACGTAGGAAGGTTCATCCAGGGCATCATGATGATGCCCAGAGAAGCTGTGGATGCCCCATCCCTGGAGGGGTTCAAGGCCAGGCTGGATGAGGCTTTGAGCAACCTGGGCTAGTGGGAAGTGTCCCTGCCCATGGCAGGGGTGGAACTCAATGATCTCTAAGGTCCCTTCCAACCCAAACTGTTCTGTGATTCTATGATTCTATGATGCTGGGCTTTGTCCAGCGGGAGCCCATCTTGGCTTTCTGGCCCGGTGGCTTTTCTTTCTCATGGGTGTTCTGGTCAGTGATGGTTTCTCAAGTAGTAATGGAAAGAACTACAACCATCCCATTCAGATCCCTCTGTTACAAAATACTTCCTAGAGGACCGTTTGAAAGAAAGGTTTGCCCCAGGGCAAGAAACTCATGGAAGCATGATTTCCGCAGAGGGACATATGTGCAGATGTTCTAGGGACCAAACTCACATCGTATCTTGGAAAGAGAGCAAATCCATCTCCAGAGATGACTGAAATGAAAATAGACTGAAGAGAGGTTTGATTTTAAAACCCTGAGATCCAGAGAAAACTGGACTGTCAACCTGAGGCTCTCTCACTAGATCTGGATACCCCAGCTGTAGATGTCTATCTCTGAGCTTATTTGCTGGATGCATTAGGGTCCATGAAGACAACCAGGGTCTTTCAGGGCATAACCCAATAGGGCATGACTTGCAAATGTCTGCTTTAGGACGAGGTAAACTGCTGGATGGTAAAGGGGCCCCAGGGTAAGTACTCAGTAGTAAATGTCCACATGGCAGATGTCTCAAGTTAAGAGAGATGAATCTTACCCGTCTGTACCTTGTGATCCCAACACAGAGGAAGAGATCTAAACAGAAAACAAGAGTCATGCTTTCATCTTGACCAACACCTTTGTGTTCTCTCTCCTACACCTTTCAGAGCAATGGAAGAGACCCGGCAAACAGCACTGGGCTCTTTGGATCCATACAACAAGCCAGTGAAACAGGCCTGGCCAGTAAATCCCTCTAAAGCAGTCAAAAGGGTGCTTAGTTTAATTACTCAGGCCAGAAGATGGTATAGAAATCAGCAAGTGCAGAACCACCGATTCACACATACCCCAAAATAACAATCTTGACATTTAGACCACCGCAATAAAAAGAGTGGGCTGGAGATGGGATGAAAACCAGTAATCTTTAAAACACAACCCATTTTAATCTTTCTTTGGAGATTATAACGAGAATTGAGAAATTACAGGACGGATGCAAGATGCTATTTAGCAAATTTAAGAGAGGTTTCTAGGCTTTCCAGAAGCTTCAGCCAGCTTCAAAACAGAGTGGATCAAAGCTAAAGATCACCCAGCGTAACCACAATCCTGGTCAGAAGAACAGATCTAAGAATACTCTCTCTGAGCACCCGATTCACAACTGATGGGAGTCTTCCCACCGCCTTCTCTGGGGTTTGAACACACACGGAGCTTTTTCCTCCTAGAGGCGGATGATCTTAGACCCAAGCCTACAGCTGCTAAGAGAGGCAGCATTTGCCTGTCTGCATTCCAGAGCTAATGCACATTCCAGCCCGCGGAGCGGACTTTGCCTCACCTCCCATGCACAAGGTCACCTCACCTTTGATCCTCTGCGTTGGTGTAAGGCTATCCAAGGAGGGCTGTGTAATGACTCAGCAGCTTGCTGCCTACTACATTTCTCTCTTTAACTGGATTTTTTGCTCCAGTGAAGCTGTTCTCAGAACGGCCGACACTCACAAGCCTGATCTTGAAGCTAGCAAGAACGCAATTATCCAGCAGGTGTAAAGCCGGCTAATGCCGGTACGGCGCGGCACAGGCATGCATCAGGCAGGGTGATGTGTCAAATAATTGTTGTCGTTGCCATGGGAATAACAACACAGGATAACAGCATCATGGAACATCACAGCAAACTGTCACGTGTCAGCAGGGCATCCACCTTCACCTGCTTCACCTCGGCTGGAGAAGGGGATGGTGATTTTGAGACACTGGCTACATGTGGGAGAAGTTTTCATATGAACTCGATGAGTCCTGTTTGTGCTGCTAAACCCCAGCAGTGATGGATATTCCTGAGCTCACGAGACACATAGAAGAATCTTGAGATGGCCAAAAGCCACAAGAGAAGTGACCAGTAGAAAAAAAAATTAAGGGGAGGGCTTAAGATAGACCAGGTATGTCAACTGCTTCTTAGCTTCCCACTGTCCCTTGTGGGAATGGGTCTGGACATCTGGTTTAGTCCCCAGATGGACTCATAATATCAACCTTGCCACCTCCACACTTTCCTCAACTAAAAGTCTAAATCAAGCAGCTGCCCCAACACCAGCAAAGCCTGAGCAGTCTCCACATATCCTAGACCAGAAGTACATGGGTCAACATTTAACTCAGCAGCCCGAGGTGGGCCATGCTAGAGACTTTAGTGGAACACTTGCGTAGTCTTGGCTAGTTTTCCTTCATATTACTGGCACTCCTACAACCACTCCCACTAGTGAAGTCCCACCGATCATTAGCCAACACAACAGCGCAACACACAGCTCTCTTTCAACACGTTTAGAAAGACGTGGACACCACAGGTACCCCCAACATGCTCACTGTGTTAGCTCTCCCTTAATTTCAACCATCTTTAATGTCCACTAATTAGTACTGTTGGGAACTCTTGAGAAAAGTATGGACAAATACAGAGAAACTACTTAATGCCAAAAAGCCGAAAATATCTCGGCTTTACCTAGTTTATACGGTATCGTAGTACCCAACTTACAGCAAAGGGCACAAAAATAGCTTCCAACGATATCATCACTTTGTTCTAATGGGCTAAATTCAGCCCTGAGGGGCTGTAGAAATTAATGGCGCTTGGCCCAACATGTGGTTAATGAGGATGGTCTATTTCAAGCCCATAAGGTACCACACTTCTGCCACTACAGATTGGCTGGGAATAATTCACCTCTTCAGAGGCACTGAAGCTATGTTTGCTCTAAATAGAGGTAGCAAAAATAGACATCAAAACCAAAAACATTTCTTTCAAACTCCAAATGCCTCTGGCTCTGATTTTGATCTCGCATGCAGTAGAAGCTCAAGCGAGTGGAGAGGTTTATTTCTCCTTTGTGCTAGCAAAAATGAAACGGGCCCACTGTGTTTGGCATTGCTTTAGAATGCAGAACATTTAAGACAGTATCTAAACACTTAGAAAACTTTAACCCTGATTAAAGAAGACTAACCTTTACTTCTTCAGATCTCTTCCTATGGATGATCTCTTTGCATCTTTTGATTTCTATAACCAGCTACTTTCTAACTTCCCTGCCCATTCAGCTAAATCCACCTCCCCAAAAGTCCCTTCTCGGGAACTTTGGAATCAAACTCATCCACCATCAAATTTCCAGTTCTGCATGACTCTGTCCTCATCTCTAGAAAGCACGTAAGCCCATTTTCATCTATTCAGAACAATATGTAAGTGTTTACCTAGAAAAAGATGTACACAAGGATGCTTTCTTGGAGTCTGCACTGTTGCTCCCTCCTTTTCATCTTAGTTAGTCTGAGCCCACAGTTTAAACTTGACCTTCATGTCTTTGCTGCTGTTTATTTGTTTTGAAACAGTGCACAGCCACAGAAGCTCAAAATATATCCTCAATTCTTGCATCCAAATTCTCCATCATGCCCTCTATTTTCCACAACCACTGAGAACCCCCCAAAAAGCAGAGTGCTCCAGAAAGTGCTAAGCAGTCATTCTAGTGGGGGCAGATCTTCCAAACAGTCTTGTCATTTCTAATGTGGATAATTTGTGCAAAAAAAAAAAAAAAAAAGGATATATTTCCTCTTCCTCTTACAGTTTATCTTAGCTTTCCTTAGCTGAAGAGGTAGCTGAGGAAGGATCTCCCCTGGATGTCTAAATATAGCACAACAAGTTTCAGCTACTCCTATTCCAGTGCCAGCGAGCATTTAATGGTTCGGAGGCCAACTGCCACAGACTGGCTGTGTCCATACCATCAAAGTTCTTCAGCCTCCAGAAAAGGGTGACCTCATCCCAGCTGCCTACGGGGAAAGGTCCACGTGAACTTCCAAACAGGGACTGGAGACTGTTTAGGACAGCGCTAGCTGGCCTGGGCCAAAAATGGTGTCAGGGATCATTCTAATGACTCGAAAAACAACAGCAGGAAAATTCCAGGGGGTCACTATTTGTATCCTTTAAAACCTTCCCACAATCACCCCCACCCCCCCAAAAAAAAAAAAGGATCAATTTTTTCTAGACTACTTGCTTTTAGCTTAAGAGTTGTTCTAATTTTCCCAGAAAAATGTTCACTGCTGATACAAACTGTGCTGAAGTGGAGCACATCTACATCTTTCCTTTGGGATAAGCTTATGATTTCATTCCTCTGAATCATAACGTTAGCTCCCCAAACTTGTTGACTTTCAGCAAGATAGCCAAAGGTGGGACTTAAGACTGTAAGTATGGACTCATGTAGACTGCAGCTATGTCAGTTAGGACTTTCCAAGGAGGCTAAAGAACTTGGTGTCCAGCTCCCTTCAAACCCAAAGGCTCTCCCTGGTCTACCCTGGTGCAGACAGTACCACCCACCAGCAGCACTCTATGTTCCAGCAGAGATGAAGGGGAGAACAGCTAAGGTATTGTGTTTGGTCTTTCACCACCTCTGAGCATAATCCATTAATAACTTGGATCACAATAAAATAAAGAGCTGGTTTGAGATTCTCATCTACTTAGTCATTTGTTAACTTCTGATAAAACTGAGCTTTGTCTTCTTATCTCTCTTTGCCAAACAAAGAGGCCAAGGCCAGCAAGTGAACCTCATCTTTCACACCACTCACCTGATTCAATCAGTCACGTATTGTAGTTGATCATTACATTTTCTAGATAACTACTTGCTCTCTATTCTATGATGTAAAAAACGTTTGGTGTGCTAACCAGCATTTAATGGGAATGGGGAGAAAACACAAAGCTCCACTGATACCGTATCCTTCTTACCAGTTTCACTGGTGTAAAACTGTCAATAATTTATCAGTGTGTTTGATCCATAAGCAGCAGGAATAACTGTTCCCTCTAGAATGAAAACATGATCTTTATCCTCAATATACAGTCATTCTCCATGGCCCACTGTAATACAAAACTTTTCCAATGAACAAATTTTACCATCTTATTTTTTTATCATTATGATTTCTGAATCCTCAAGATATGAACCTAGTCTTCCTTCAGGGAGCTTTGACCCCACTTACTCCATTACAGAATTCAGGTTAAAGGCCTCACCCTTACCCATGGATGCTCTGTGTTTCTTGCGAACTGCCTGTCAAACACAGCTGCTATCAGCTTCCCTCTTCTAACGTATCTGCTCACATCTATCAGGACTCTCATTTGGAAGATACCAGGACTGTTTTGGGAACAGACTGACACCTCTAACCTACAGCCTCTAAAACTGTAGGTTTTAGGAAAAGGAAGAGCTCCTAATAGGTCACCAAATCTAAGGGAAAATGCAACTTTTAAAATTTTGAAAATCAACTTCAATTCTGAAAATCTCAACTTTGGTCTGATGCCCTCATGGTGGAAAGAGATCTGTATTAACTTGGTAGTAGTGATACAATTTTGCTCTCATTTACAACAGCATAATTTTGGTAGCAAACTCAGTTAGTCCCTACAACTATTTCCTTTGGCTAAGGGCATAACTCTAGATTACACGTATGTAACAGATTACGACCTTTCTCCCACCTTCTCCAATGCTTTGGCACCACGTGTATAGCATTATGCATAGAGTAAGCAATCACCCTGCAAAACAGGAAGGCAACTCCAGAGAGTAAGTCGTTGCCAATAGCAAACAACTGGTTAGTTAAAAGGGTGGTTAATGTTCTGAAATACCGAGTGGTTAACAATACGTCAAGTGGCTGTTGAGAGAATGCTCGTATTTACTCAGAGGTCAATTATTGACTCATAAATTTCTCAGTTTAATTTCCTTGTAGTCTGTTTCCTCTATTGCATATTCATAATCATCTTCTCATAAGTTCTCCTCCTACAGCTACTAATTATTCTCTATGTTCACCACATACTCTTTTGTACCATATAGACAGCAAATATTAATTTCCGTAGAGCAGAGATTTTTTTAATTAAAGCAATGTTCTTCAGAAATAAATGCAATAACCATCAATTAAATGTAACAAATAAGGGAAAGTCATTAAACAAGAATGCCAATCAAGATGCTCAGCTGAAATTCAAACAACATCAATCATGCTTCTGTTGTTCCAAAAGGTTGATTTAATCAATAAAAAGTCCGCAGAGTTTTGGTAAGGGAACCGTTCACACAGATTACTTTTTATTTCTCTGGAAGATGCAGTTACCAGCTCTGTACCTGGGGCAACCAAACAGCATCTCAGCAACTCCGGAAAAAAGGTGTGCAAAAGGTGTGCTCCATGCAGTGTGCTTCTGAGGAACCAGCAGAGAAAACATCTTGGACTTTTCATGGTGTCTTCACTCCTTCACATGAACAAGACCATGAACCGAAGCATTTGAAATACATCACTGAAAATAAGGGCTCATGTTCTCTGGGGACTCAAAACTATTTACTTCTACAGGAGACAGATGTGGTTCCTTTTTCAATAAGGATCTTAAAAAAAAAAAAAAAAAAAGAAGATGCACAAGCCTTTTAAGGTCTGCAAAGGAGTTTTTCTGTATCAACACTTCCCTATTTTCTTAATAAAAGCAGCTGAGAGGGAAGGACAGAGTCACCAAGAAACTAGAACTAGATTAAGAAAAGTAGTCTGGTGGGTCTGACAAAAGTCAGTGCTTCAGATCTTGACTTCAAGGGAAAGGGGTAAGAAACTTGCAGCTCTGGAACCGCATACCACCCAAGTATTTATTTCACACAGCTACAGGTTACACAGACTGAGCAGCTACACAAGGTCATTCATCCTGTAGTCACGCATAACAACAAATAAAGCATGCGATAATGCGCATCTTGACAATTGTGTTTTAAATACCTATTTGGCCCTGAGCAAGGAAGAAATAGTAACTTCTGCGGTAGAGCACTCTTGGTCCTGAGGCTGGATTGTGTCCTAGAGCTACCTCATAGATCTGCTTTCCAGAATTGCAGCCAGACACACAAAACTCCCATTAAAGTAATTGATTGCCCTGCGAGCTTAATACTTCAATATCCCAGGATCTATAGATTACAACACAATACGCTGTATCATAATATATAGCAAATAGCATTGAAGGCAGTTGGCACCAGCTAAGACCAAACAGAAGATGGATATTAGAGTCCAGAAAGAGGCACAAGGGATACGTTAGAAGCCAGCAGCCAGCTGTGCGGAGTTTAACCTGTCTTGTGATATTTCTGTGAGGGCTGCGAGCAGAAAATCCCATCCCATTATCTCCAGAGAAGGAAGAAGGGTTGTGAAGAGAGGAGGGTGAATTATTAAAGGATAGGCCAAGTATGACTGAGAGCTTATTAAAAAGGGAGGAGGATGGGTAAGAGGAGAAGCAGCTTGCTAGGCTGGTTCTATTAAAATCTAAGGCTCGATCCTCTGTGTAAATTAGCACAGCTCCATTGACTCAGGTTGACTGGTTGACTTCTCTGGCTTTATGGCAGTTTTCCAGCTGACATTTTAGCCCATTAACTTGAAGCACTGCATGCTTTTCTGTGAGCTTGGTCTTTGTTTGTTCAGCCCCCCCCCACACTCCTTTTTTTTTTTTCTGCCAGAACTGACAAAATTCTTCAGCTGAAACATCTAAGGAATGACAGCTCATCAAAGATGGATGTTTCCATGGAAATATCTGTTTCAGATGAAATTTTTTGAGTCTTTCACAGATAAAATATAAATAACTAGTTGGACAAGTTTTCAATAAATCAAAATAGAAACTTTGCTGGAGAAGCTGAAATGGTGTTTGGGTTGCATTCTTCCTCTGTTTTTCTCTAATAAAGAACATACAATGCCTGAAGAAAAGAAATGACCAAAATGAAAATTTGCTGAAAACTTCCAGGAAGATAAAAACTTATATATGAGGCTATTCCCCCACAGATGCCCACATTTATAGCTCTGAGGGCAGAAAGAGATGATGTGGAGCTGGTGCAGTGAACGCAAGGCAGAGGATGGAGAGATAAGCACTCCTGGCTTCCCTCTGGACGAGGGCCTTTTCTTTTTTTCTTCCTCCTTTCCCTGCTCCTCCCTTCCCACTCATTGCAGCTAGTGCTTCAGACGGTAATCTGCTGGAAAAAAAAAACAACCCAGAGCAAGCTGCGCCTCCCCTGCACCAGCCGTTGCTGATAGAGAGATCCTCCGACATGAATCTGGAGGGTTTTTTCGTCCTCCTTTTGAGCACTGATTTACTCATACTAATGGACTGACATTTTAATCGTATGGGGAAATACATTCCAGGGGTAAAACTACTGTGACTGTTTCCCAAAATATGATCCCAAGGAAGAAGAACTGGTTATGGAAGATTATGCACTGAAAATGATTTTACAAATGAATATGTAAAATAAAATGCAGAGTTCTGTTCAAACACATACGGTAGTCTGACCGGAATGGAAGTTGGTACCTACATCCCTGAGAATCTCCATTGGGAGTCTCAGCCCAAGAATACTAGAGGGAGTAGGAATGCATCCAGGATCCTGGACATATCCTACCACCTCCACATCTGCCAGTAGTCCAATGCCCCAAAATAGTGCTGGGGAACCATTCTCGGAGATCCAATGCGTGCAATGACAGCCAAGGCTGTGCTTTACAATGCAAAGATGGCATTGAAGAGAAAAGATTGAGCTGAGTATTTCCAGGGTCTTACCTCACCACCACTACCCAGAAGTGAAATGTTCTGAGTTAATCAATCCCTGTTTCTGGAAATGCAGTACCACCTTCCTTGGCACAGTTCAGAACAGCAAAAAATGTAAGAAGCCTCCTACGACTGGGGAAGAGAGAGTGAGCTACTAGCTGCTTTGACTATTTGTAGAGGAATACTCGGGGAGTGGGTTGCAAATACACCAATACATTCCACCTTTCAGGAGCCTGAAGGATGTTCAGCAATATACAGGAGGGAACCACTGGTGGTGTGAAACCTCAACTGGAAGGTTGACTAGAACAGAACATAATCCTACACATGGATGAATATGGCCACGGTATTTTATTGCTGTGCATAAGGTCCCATAAAGAATGTGTCACTTGACTTACTTTTCCCACATAAAGAATAAAATATATGTTTAAATCATTGCTTAGCTTTAGGCAGCACTTAGCTGCTGACCAGTGTGGATATCCCATTTGATGGAGTTAAGGAAAAGACAGGCAGATTTGTCATCATTGCCCAAGTGGCTTTGTACAGCAAGAGCTAACGCAAAATGAGACATGAATTACTTACTCTGGTGGAGGCAAACTTCAGCTTTTCCCGTGAGCTAGTTAGGTGAGGTCAGCCAGATTGAAAAAAAACAAACGGTTTGTTAAACCATAAATGCAATTAAAACCAAAGAGACTGTGCTGGGGATAGGTGTTATTCAGCGTGTGGGAGGGGGTGCCAGAATCTGGCTCTGAATAGTTTTGATTAACAAACCCAAGTCTGAATTGTTCGAGAACTGTTCATTTCGTTAAGCCATTATTCATGGCCCGTGACTGGTCATAAGTAATGTTCTGCATCCTGATGAGAGGATTGAAGCTTACACAGGAATGATGAATGCCTGGCAGCAGATAATGAATAGTGTACTTCCCTCACAATTCACAAATGCTCGAAGGTTTCTGAATTGTAAGCTAGCAGGCCAACTCACTGAGCAAGTACATTGAAATAACATTTCCAAAAGCAGCAGGATTTCAGCCCTTTCTCTACGGGGGAGTGTTTTATTTCTCTAAATCAAAGCAGTACAGGTCAAGCAGGTGTCCTAGAGCTGTTTGTTGGTTTTGTCTCAGGCCCAGGCAGTCTGCAAATACAACCCAACCCCTCGGCCACAAATTCCCTCTTAGGGAGAGAGCTGAGAGGTTCCCCGCGAGGTCAAAACCCAACTCTCCCAAAAATACTATCACTCCATCACTCCACATGCAGTTGGAGCTGCATGAATATTGCAAATAACAACCCACATGGCCATATAAATAGCAGCCAATGGAAGCCAAGTAATCAATTCATCAATATGTTGGCCAAGAGACTGTCCTAATTATTTAACTATTCTGGTAAAAGCTAATGCATAAAGAACGTAAATGGTGCAGGGATCTTGCATGGGGCGTTCAGCCAAGGGGAAATTTCACGCAAAACACCAGGCAGTCTTCTCTGCATGCCAATGGAGCAGAGTACGCTTCTGCTACACGGAGCTGCAGGATGACTGGCCAGGGGCAAAGCATTGCAAATGATGCTTGGACCAACACGTTGCAATACTGTTTTCCAGTTTTAGCATAGTCTCAAAACACCAGTTTGGCTTGTACCCAGTCCTGTGTATCTCCCCAACTGAACATAATGCAAGTATACAAGGAAAATGTTTCATTTACTGACCGAAGGGAAAGTGAAATGTACAACAGCTGTCAAGTGAAGCTTGGAGAAAATCACCTGAGAACATTAAGATGAACATTTGATAGACAATTATGTGTAGAACACATCTCATGACAGACAAGAAGAAAATGTTTGGTTTGAGATATTTGTATTTCCTGGGCTGATCTTTCAACCAAGCTGAAGAACCAACTAACTGAATTAACATGACATATCGGTCTCCAGAGCGCTCAGGACTCTGCAGCTGTGTGAAGCCTGTTGCTGTGGTGGGTTTGCCTACACATCTCCAGCTAATGGTGCTACAGTCTACTTGCTCCCAATCTTTGCTACCTGTAAGTGACAGCAATGGCACTCATTAAGTTAGTGGCTTGGGACAGGTTTCAAGTTGGGAACAGCTTATGAGAGAACTTCAGTTCAGCAGCATCCTGCTGGGATGGTGGCTCCAAAAATAAATAAGCAGAGGCTTCCCACTGACCCACTGCCACAGCATCAGTTACATCTTCACGCGTGGCACCTTTTTAACAAAAGATTGCCCTGCGGTTGCAGGAGGCAACAGAACGTGCTCTGCGAGTCCTCTGTGTCTGCTCACAGGGCTGAGCTCCCTCGGTGTTTCTGTTTTGGAAGGGTGGGTGGTAGGAACAGAAATTACGGACTTCACCTACCTTCCAGGAGTAGTACACAACTTATTACACTATATTATTTCCTAGGGCTTTAGCAGGTTAATTTTCAAGACCTTAAAGGATAGTTCCAGTCTCAGACTGGAGAGGTAGCAGGTGGGGTAGTCCCAACCCAGACAGAAAGCGCCTCTGAAATCTCAGTTAAATTACTCTTTCTATGCTCCAGTTTTCTCACAAAATTATATTTCCTTTTAAACTGTAAACCTTCATGCTGTGGGTCACTTCCTACTACTTTTTGTACAGTGTCCAGCACAATGAGACTATTCTGACAAGATTACTTAGTTACCTTGATCTCACCATCAAATATTTTCGTAGCCTCAATTTCATCCTGGTTGTGTATCTTCCTGACGCTTAGAACTCTTCTGTTACTTGTAGCTATTTATAGAGAACCTGTTTCACGGCCCTTTTACTGGAATACAACTTCTACAGTGAAAGGTGCAGGATATTACTCCAAACTGTTTGGGGAGGGCCAGTGTCTCCTTTGGGATTTGCCAGGAACCAGTCAAGCAGCAGCACCTCCATAGCTTTGCATATTCAAGAAAGAAAAGTTATATGGAGCTCATGGTGTCCCCTGGATTGCTTTTCACTTTGCACACAGCAGAAGGAAGAACTAGAGAAGAGAATAATGCTATTGCCAAGCACAGCCACAGAACTCCTTTAAATTATCTCTGTTTTTCCAATATCTAAAACTCCTTTCCCCAGCAAATGCCACCAAGATTCTCTGCAGCTCTCCAGCAACCAGGTGCTGAAGATCATCTCACACTTTAAACTCCCTGCTAGGAAATTCTCCAGGGGAAAGCCACTAAGATTGAAATGCTGAGAGTTGCTAGGAGCTTTTCTTTAAGGATTTCTTATTTCCTGTCCTTTCTGTGGTTCATTTTCCTTTCCTCTGCCTTACCACTTACTCCATCTACCCTTCCCACTCATGGTTTGTGTACAGAACTCATAATTCATACACACCTAAGGCTCCACTCATTACATCTGCAGATACTCTTGTTTTTCTCACTCAAGCCTACCCACTCTTACTCCGATTTCTCTACTTCCAGCCACACAGACCACCCCATAGGTGAGAAATGCTCTTTCACATCCTTGACAGTCTCATGTTCCACCAGCAGCCGTGTGAACAGAATTTCAATCAAACGGTCAGAGTGGCAAGTAAGCATAGCTCCAAAGACTTCAAAGAGAATTTGTGGTTTTTAATGCTAGAATTTCTTGTGGTAGTCATTGACTGCTAGTTAGGTCTAGTATCAGCCTTAACCAATCATGCCACTTCACTTTCAAAAGCCAGCCCATAATTAAAAAGAAGGTCAACAGACTCTCAATGATGATGCAATGATGTGTTCTCAGGTGCTCTCCCAGGCATGAGGCCAATAGCTAAGTTACCATTTATGCAATTGAAAATGAATGGCCCAAAATTAGGCACTGGCTAGAATTTCTCATTGCAATTCTTAATCCTTTTGACTATTTTTTTCCAGCAGTCAGCAGGTTTTTCTTCTGAGAAGTCCTTTGGAAAAAAAAAAAAAAGTAGATGGCTCCTTACCATTCCTATCAGTTTACCCAGATGACAGGACACCATACAAACTTTTGTGTTCCTCACTCCTCCTTCTGTGTTTCTCAGTTAGGCCAGATTCTACTGCCTTTATTCATACTGCTGCTTTATTCCATAGCTCACACTGATGATTTCAGTACAGTGACTCCTATAATAAATTACCACTTCAGTGTGCCAAGATGACCTGAAGTCTTTGCTGAGGGCTGTTTCAAGTCTTTGTCATGCCTTTCTTATCCGGTTTCATCATCCACAAAGCAAGGACTTTCTCACAGTCCATCAGCGGGCTCACCTGGAATTGGTGGACCTTCCTGTGTTTAATGGGAAAGCATGACCACATCGCTAACATGGCATTCATCTACCTTCACTCTTATAAATCTAGCAATCCCATCATGTGTCTACCAGGAAGAATGGTATTTGTTGTCCTGTTTCAAGGAAGCAAGTTTTATATGTGACAATGGTTGTGTTGGTCAATGCCTCACTGAACCAGGTGTTACATTAATACTTCCCACATTTGGGGGATAAAATACACACTTTTAAGAATGGGTACAAGCAACTGAAATGAGAATTCAGAACATCTAAAAGCATTTAAAAGTATAAACCTCTAGGAGATAACAAAACATCATGTACTTATCCTATCTCTCTCCGGTGAAAGTCTATCCAATTCAGCAGATCTAAGTTCTGCAAAGACACCCACCTAAGCTGAGACACAAGGTAATGCTTAGTTACCGAGTCTCTTCTTGGAAATCAGTTGGGACATTCGCAAGTATAAATAATGGAGCAAAATCAATTGCTTACCAATTGTGTCTCTGAAAGAATACCAAGAGTGCAAAGTCAAACCCCCAAAAGACAGGGAATGCCAGAGTTAAGGTGATCATGACCTAGTCTGGAACGGACAAGCTGCTACACTTGATGCTACATAGCCCCAGGGGAATGTGCAGTAACTGGGATGTGCAGTAACTGGTTACCCCAGTGCCCTATAAAATCTGCTCCCGGGCTTTCCACGGTTGCTATTAATAGGGGTTATAAACAGCCATGGAACCATAACACGAGATTAGCTGTTATTATATCTGTTTCACAGATAAACTATCTGACAACCAGTAAAACTGAAATGGAAACCAAGCCCCTACAGCCGTATCGGTAGGAATGCTACAGCAGGATCCTGGAGAACAGAGTGCTCACAACGGGTAACCAGATAAGGGCAAAGCCAAGTTTTAACCTATTCCACTGCTGTGCTCAAGTGAAACAAAAGTACAATCAAAAGTGAAGTCCTGCAACTGTTGTCATGTCTCCGCTGTGGTCCCTTGATGACACAGGATTCCCATGTCTCATCTCTGGCCAACAGCAAAAAGTTATAGCATGGATGTGGTCTAAAGCTGCAGCCCGACAAGCAATTACACTGCTTGAAGTTGCTGTTGCCTCCTAAATGGTTGTTTCTGGCCCCGGGGTATTGCTTCTGTAGTTTGAAAGATTCACAGTAAACCCTAATCTGTTCTAGGCCAAATTATTTAGATTAAAGAATCTAAATAGTTGCCTTGAGTCAGCTGGTTTTGACTAGGTGGGAGCTTTCTTACAAACGTCTCTGCCAGCTGAATTGTGGTGGCAGCTCACCTCCAGCTCTGAGACGTTGATGAGCGCCTTAGGGCGGCAGGAGAGGGTTTAAACTTGACCATATGAAGCAGAAGATGCAATCGCCACACCCAGTGAATGGGAGACTTCGCCAGTGTTTGAAAAGGCTGGAACATGTCTTGGCTGCTTGCTAGAAAAAGCAGGCTCTACTGCAAAGGCGTATCATTTGCAACTAGGGAGGGACTGGATATGTCACTTGTAGGTCACCAGGTGATGAGCTCCACAGAGCCTTCCACCTGTTGGCCACCAGTTGAATTCAACCCTGCACCAAAATTATGGCCAGGGATTTTAATTATAGGTTCACTTCACATTGGGTTGAGCGCCTTTCAGGCATCGTTTCTCATGCGGGTGTCTAGCATCTGGCACAATCAGGCCTCATCTTAGTTGCGTTCCTTAATCAAAGTTTCTGGATTAGGAGTCTGTAGGAATTTGGGGTTGAACATAAATTGTTAAAGTTAGTAAAAAACCCATTAATCTTTTTGTCAGCACTGATTTAACCCAAGCTAAGGACCCACATTTTCTGCTATCATATCCACAGTGAAAAGTCAAGGAGAATAAAAAAAAAAAAACCAAGAACTCAAAATTTGCAGTGTTGTTATTTCTAAAAAAAAAAAAAAACACCCTTTATTGGGGATCAAGAAGGGAGACAATTTATGTTACAGTCTCTGAAAGCAGGTTGCATGAATCTTTCTCAGCTTGACAGTAATACCGATTCCTCCCAAACAACTCAGTCTGAAACAGACAACTCATAATATTAAAGTTAGGTATAGTTACAGTTGACTGAAAAAGGGACTTGGAATGGAAATTGTTATGCAACTGCTACTGTATGAATTGCTGCCACATCTGAAGATCATACTAAAAGCAGCCATTTTCTCCTGATTGATTTGGTACTCTTTTATCCTTCTGTGGAATGACAATTGTAACCTCGAAACGACAGTACTACTTGGAGTTTTCTCATTTCTTTTTGCACAGACAAAAAGAAACAAATACATCATACACAAAGGCACAAAATCTTTGGCATTCACAGCATTTGGTGAAACTGAAAGTGATTAAATAAGTACTAGTTTAATAAATTCTGATATGCACATACATTCCAACAGGGAACATGCTATGTTTTACTTTACTGAAAGCAGAGTCCCAGCACACTTCATGCTCTACTGTTGTCTCATCAAAATCTCTTTATGCCATATCAAATAGGTCACTGTGCAGAAATCACAGCTACATTTTAAGTAGACTGTGTTAACTTTATGAATGCCTCATAAAATGGGAACTCCATAACTTTGTATTGACACTGTTTTACTGTCGCAATTTACCATTGTAACGACACTGTTTAGGAAACAATGAATGAACTGCAATGAGATAATTAAGGGATAATCTCCATTACTTCAAAGTATACAAAGCAATAAACAGCTGCCAAAACTGATTAATAGCTGAAGTGAAGACATTTAATCAATCTAATAAACCATTTCTTGCAAGAATATAGCAGCTTACACTAACTATGAGACATTTATCTTATTGATACAAACTGCAGTATTTTCCTTTGTTTAGGATGCAGCATCATGAAACCTTGATTGTTCTTCCATTAAAGTCAAGGATAAAACTCCCATTGTGGGCCCAGGGTCAAGCCTTCACTGAGCTGATATCAATGAAAATAAATGCTTCCTTTTAATGTAGAACAGTTCTGTTAATTTTTTTTTCCCCTGTTATTATAAAACATCCTATGGCATTGAAAGGGGGACACGTTTTAGTGGCAAGGACAAATGTCAGGAGTCATGATGAAAATCTGGATCTCCTAGTAGCTTGTGCTGCAATTTCCTGCAAAGTATTGTTTTGTCTGTGCCTCCACCTCCTATCTGTAACATGGAGATTAAACAATTCACTTGTTCCACAGGATTATTTAGGTTTTAGTTCATGTAGCATATAAAGAAACATAGATGAAAGATACTGTACACACTCCAGAGTGTCCCTAAAGTAAAAGCAGAAAAGAAACAACATGGATTGCTCTTGATTCTGTTACACCTGTCTTGTAACCGGTACAGGAATGGGGTGAGGTGGGTGGGGAAGGATGAACAACACTGCTTGGAGGAAGGGATGTTTCCTAAATTACAGCAGCGATGCCAGTAAAAGTACAGCTCAGCTTCCTAAACTTCCATTCTGCTTCCCACTGCCCTGCAAAAGCACAGACTTTTCCCAGCTCCTAGTGTGCTATCGGTATCCTGCTTTTCTGGTCCCCACTTTAGAGCGGAGGGGTGAGGGAGGCTGCGTGGCTGTAGCAAAGGGACAAGCAGAGAGAGATATCCCCTCCCGGCATGTTCTCTCACCCTACTTCCACTTTATATGGCACCATAAATGGCAGTTCCCCCCCAAACTGAAGTAAATAAAAAAATCCTTAATAAAGATGAATAAACAGCTAGCTGTTCAACTGGAGTTTTACAACATAAATTGCAAAAACAATCTTACCAACATTTAAAGCATACATAACACATTGGCTCAAGGTGAGTATCGTATTTGTCAAGCCTTGCAAAACGTGTTTTTCATCAGACAAGATTTTTCTATCTTCTCATCCCTGCATAGAAAAGAGGCCTTAGAGCACATGTTCTCCTGCCACACGTTATAATTGCCCTTTCCCTGCAGAGAAGTGGAAGATGTTTTTAGTGGTGGGTGACTCTGGAACTTGCTCTGAAGCAACCCTTTTGTTTTAATGCTAGTAGGAAGCTACCTCGGTTTTATCCAAACATAAATGTTGATACAGAAACTCATACCCAATAATAACAGAGGTATGAATTTATTGTTTCAGCAAAAGCTTCTATGCAAATTAACCCTCAGATAATTAAAAATGCCTCCAGTGCCTGGGCGGGTAAAAGATCAAGCACTTGCTGGATTACAACATAGCTGTTGCTGTGATAAAGCTGCATAATCGTTTAGGCACAGGAGCTCTCAACCTTTACAGGGAGCAGGGCTAACTCCATCAGCCAACATGTACCAACTCCATTCATCTGTGCCCAATCTAACCTGCAAGCGACTGTTTGCGACTGCAAGACTCTTGTCTTGAGAAGCCAAAGCTAAACAGCAGGTTGAAACTTGCACAATTGGATGCAGCGCAAGCAGTGGCACGGCACTCATTCCCTGTTCAAGTGTTTGTCATAAGAGCAGGACAGGCAAACCTAAAATACAAGTCCCAGAAACCTGCAATACTGGTATCTCTGCATGTACTGCTGCTTGGGGAGTGTTAGCTTTGTGAGAGAAACCACAGCTACATTTTGAACAACTTTCCCTACGTTCAACAAATGCAGCGATTTGAAGACTCACAGCAAAATGTTTAAATGTGTTGACTGTAGGAATCCACTCGCCGAGAGGGGAAACAAGGCCCCAGAGCTTTATTTTCCCCAGAAACTAGATGTGGCACTACTGCAGATCAGAAATTCCTCAAGGCTGTGCCCACAGTCTCCATCTACGGTAAAGCCCTGCGATGAGAACAGCTGCTTGCTGCTGCTGGAATTAAACACAATTGTCATTTCTGCAGCCTAGCTGGGCAGTCAAAATGCCATATTTTTGCTAATGTTAAGTAAAACTGTTCAGACCTACATACATATTTATATTTTTACAGAAGTAAAGAGATGCATACTGTCTGTGGCACTCTATTTTAGGGTCAAAAAATAGATAGTCATAACCAATATTACTAAATTTCACATTGCCCGGGTCTATGCCGGTTACAGAAGGATTTTCCCCCCATTAGTTAATGTAGCTTAAAATTATAACTGCCACAGCAACGTTGCAATAGAGGCTTTTATATTATTTTTTTTTTTCCAGGAGAGAGAAGTTGCAACACCTTAGTTATATTGAACACACCACCACACTTTCTGAAAGGTTTTATCTTTTAATTTTACACTCTGACAGCCCCACGGGAGAGCAGTTATTGGGGGGGTGGGTTTGAGGAGGGCAGGAGAAGCAGGCCATGCATCCTCCCAGCCACCACCACCACCACACCGCAGTAGTGGGAATTCCTGGAGAGCCAGACATGTATTCTAAAAAAAAAAAAAAAGAGAGAGAGAGGAGTATTTTCTCTGAGAGAAACTGCCCTGGGTACCTTCTATTCACACACCCACCCCTGAGAGAGGAAAAAAAAAAAAAAAAAAAAAAACCCCAGGCCC